>RJVU01023003.1:2533802-2549749 GCA_003731715.1 Anabarilius grahami
CAAAAATGAAAATGTGATGTTTATCTGCTTACCCCCAGGGCATCCAAGATGTAGGTGACTTTGTTTCTTCAGTAGAACACAAATGATGATTTTTAACTCCAACCGTTGCAGTCTGTCAGTCTTATAATTTGGGTCAATGGTAGCATGTCTACTAGCATCAGCTATCAGAGTAAAAAAAAAACATGCACAGACAAATCCATATTAAACCCTGCGGCTCGAAACACATTGATGTCTTAAGACACGAAACGATCTGATTGTGTGAGAAACCAAACAGTATTTATATCATTTTTAACCTCGAATGGGATCAATGTCCATAACACCCCTCAGCACGCCATCACTTCCAGTAAGTGATGCCGCGCTGAAGGGTGTTATGGACAGAGATCGCATTTGAGGTTAAAAAAATTATAGAAATACTGTTGTTTTTTTTTTGCACAAATCGATCGTTTCGTGTCTTAAGACATCAATGTGTCATCACGAGCCGCAGGGTTTAATTTGGATTTGTCTGTGCATGTTTTTTTTTACTCTCATACATGATGCCATGGTCATGCTACCATTCACATGCATCATTTGACTGACAGGCGGCAGCGGTTGCTGTTAAAAATCATCATTTGTGTTCTACTGAAGAAACAAAGTCACCTACATCTTGGATGCCCTGGGGGTAAGCAGATCACATTTTCATTTTTGGGTGAACTATCCCTTAAAGAACTGGGGTTGTCAATAGAAAAGGAAAACTGTTGTATAAAATGGATTTACAATGATAAGCTTTGTTAAATGCAGCTTTGGAGGCAAATACAGTGTGCTTATCATTGTGAATCCATTTAATGCAACAGTTTTCCTGTGTTCATAAATAAATCAGAGCCATGTCATTGAGGAAGTTGTACAGGATGCAAGTTGCCTTGACAATGCTGTCAGCTGTCTCTGGAGCCACTTGCAGACGGCGCCAGTAGACTCTTGAGCACTGGCTGAGAATACCAAAAACATTCTCAACTACACGTCGAGCCGTGGAGAGCCGGTAGTTGAAAACAAGCTGGTCATCTGGCAGACGTCTTCCAGTGTAGGGATGGAGGAGAAAAGTTTCCAAAGGGAATGCCTCATCTGCAACAATAACAAATGGTAACGCCCCCAGCTCTGGTGCAGATGGCAGATGAGAAGGCTCTGGAACATTTAATTGTATTTATTTGGAGCAGGTACAGGTAGTGTGTGATGCCTTTGCTAACTGAGAGGTAAAAAAACCCACTTTATTAAAATTATTTAGAAAAAAATTTTTTCACTCCACTATAGAATTTTGTTTTTTGAGGAAAAAAGTGTTAAGTTGTGAAATGGTGTATTAAAAATGCTTTTTCAATTAAATCAAATGTTCAAACGCTCAAATTTATTCAAACGCTTTATTTATTTAAGATTGGAGTTCAATAAAGTTTTTTAAAGTTAAAATTATAAACAATTGTCTTTAGTAGTAAAATGTATTGTGTTAGTAGGACAGCATAATTGTTATCTCATATTTTCTAAAATTCTATACACACACAACACTCATATATCGTAAATATATATTTTCAATAAAATCGTTTTAATAAAATTATCGACAATAACATTAATAACATGATTTTAAACTTTGAAACGTTCCAAAATACGGAAGTATCGGAATGCCTAGTAAGAAACACTTGCTCCGCCCACATCCGGCCTCAGGCAGTTAGTCTGGCGCTGTCGTCCTCAGACTGTCATGACGTATGGTTCTGCGGTTCTGCAGTTAGTCCAGGGGGTTAATCACAAAGTAAAGCTTTACTGGCATATTGCATCAGGGCTCTTCGATAACAATCAAAAGTCTCATCCAAATCATTAAAAGTAGTTAAGGTGCCTGGAGCCTCCTGATTGTTCTCGGAGTCCTCTGCGTTAATCACTTTATGATTCCGAAAAAGATGGACACGTAAAGAACTCACTCTTTTGTACCTTTTTTGGCAGCCATTATGTCCACATACAATGAAGAAATGTGGCTCATTCTCATGGAAATACTGCAGGTATTTGTTGTAAGAGACTGTTCTTACATTGCAATTAGGACACTGGTGCATCAATCACAGAATACGTGAAGCTCACCCACAAAAGTTTCACAAAATTCCCCAAAGTCATTATCTCTCAACCATTGGCAAACTTGGACAGAATCCAACATGTGAAGTCTGTCATAACCTGCAGAGAGAGAGAGAAAAATAGGTAATTGAAAATGATCTTCAATCCAGTTAATTAACAGTAACATACGAATATTCATGACAAGATATAGGCTAATGTTAATAATTAAGCTAATGATAAATAGCCTAAATAAATAGAGCTAACTTTTAACCTAACGTTAAAGCATTGTTGTTTGCTTCCATTCCAGTCACATTTGCATAAAGTCTTTGACTTAACCTTACACTTGGTAATAAAACACATGCCTCTTGCATGTTACATTAAATACATCATTTGAGCTTTAAACGGTTACAATAATTATGCCTAAATTTAATTCTAGAATTGTACATTTATTTGATCGTTTTAAGGTGTTGTGTATATGTGTTATTTTTATGTTGTTTTATATTTCATATTCATTACTAGACACAGTATCCATGGGAACGGTGCAGCTATAAAGCCCGCCACTAGGGAACATGGCGGCCGTGGCTGTCATCACTATCAGCGATAAAAAAAGAGATTAAACAAGTGTTATAAGTATCACCACCACAAACCAGCAACTGTATACAATCTAACCCTAACACGTTTTATCTGTACCTCTTTTGATGTGATTGCCCAGAATTATTTTACTGCTTATTAAGTACACTCACTTAGTCAAAGTAAAGCTTACAGATTTGCCACATTTCTACTTCTACTTTATTGCTGTCTGAATGCTTTGTAAATTTTAAAACGGCAAATGAAAAATCTTCAATGAAGTTATTGCATATATTACAGGTCTTGATCTTTCAAACTGCTTTTCCCTTTTCCACACTTTAAAATGAGGGAGAAGTTTGACTAGTAATCCCTACATTACTCCCTTCTAAAGTGATTAAAACATTCTCCTGATGTACCAAAGAGATTAAAGATTCGACAAAAGTTTGAGATTGTATTTTTTTTCATAAATTCCAACAACAAAAACACTGCAACACACTAACTTTAACAATCATTAAATTTAACAATTCATTATGTAAAAAGTGAATAATCATTAGCCAAAAGTGCAAATTAAATGTTTAGTAATAAAATATCTACATAAATCTAATAAAACTCTAATACAATTTTCACACATTCAGTACACATTCAAACCCCAAAACAGTAAACAACAAACAATTAACAGTGTATAAAATGCTTGTTTATTTTATTCATTTATGTACAATTCATTGCAAATAATATAAATAAAAATGAATAAGAAAAAAGGAAACAAAATATAGTATAAAACCCTAAAATAGCACAAAGTTCACTTTAACCCATCTCCTTTTTATTCCCCTCAGTCACATTCCTTCTAATGACTTCTGGAATTTTGGAATCAGAATTTTGGTCGTCTTGCTTTTTGACATGCAAATTCCTCTATAATGTCATCATAGGAAATCGTGCTTCCAGCCTGATGGTTGACACTGATGACTGGCAGACCACTGAGCCGTTCTTGTGCCATGGAGGACCTCAGGTACGTTTTTATCAACTTGAGCTTTCTGCAGAACTCCTTTCTGCAAATGCTACTGTCACTGGTAGTGTGCAGGCTATTCTCAGTAGGTTTGAATAAAGCCCAGTCAGCCCTTTTTGGTGGAGAAAGTTGAGAAATTCAAACACTGTCATGCTTGCCTTTGGTAAGTTTGGAAGGCTCTGGATTTCTGTGGTCAGTTCTTGCCAGTCAAGGTCAGTCTCCTCCCCGTCAGTTTTAAAAGAAAATACAACTGTTGCCACTAGAGGGAGTCCTTTCTGGGTTGCTATGGTGATGCGCGTTTACTTCAGACCAGAGCCGTTAAAGGTGCTATAGAGCAGGGGTTCCCAAACTTTTCAGACCACGACCCCCAATATTAGACTGCTGACGACCAATAACTATAATAATAACTGTAATGTTTTAATAGTTATTCTAATTCTATGAGAATAGCAAATCCACACTACTGCTATAACGATAATGACACAGAAGAACAATATTGTTGTAAGAACTTTCGGAATTTTTTTCTAAGGTAAGTTTGTCCTACACATAAAAGATACATCAAATCATGTGCCTAAGGAGAGATATAGGCTATATGCTTTCTGATTGTGACTGAACTAACAATTTTTGCCTGGTGGATGAAAACGTAAGACTCAAGCTGCCTATAACACGCGTACAGCGTTGGCTGGCGCCTTGGAACAATTATAACTTTGTATTGAGAAAAAAGGCCTAATGTGATGGATGGGCGCTGTGTGCGGAGCAAAGCAGGTCCAGTCTAGGTTCAATTTTGGAGATCGCCACCCGCAGATCATCTTCCACGTTAAGCCGTGACCTGTGTTTATTCTTAATGTAAGTCAGCGCGGAGAATGTCTTTTCGCATAAATACGTTGAGCCAAATTGCATGAGTACATCCAACGCGACAACTGTGGATATTCCTGCGCGACAGAAACCCAGAACTCATCCAGCGTCTTGCCGTCAAATGCCGTCCTCAGGGTTCGATCGGTTGAAAGTTCTATCAGCGCATCTTCCATATCTGACGCCAGATGATTTGCCGTGGTTACACTGAATGGTGACCTTATCCAGTCATGTTGGTCGGGAGCGTCTCCTTCAGGAAAATACTTATGACAGTGATCCAAAAGGGACTGAAGGTGAGCAGTAATAGATGCCTTGATGCTGTTAACACTGAGTGCATTTTCCTCCATGAATTCTTCCAGTTCAGAAAACATGTCTATGCTTCCCATTTCCACTCTCTCTCTCCAACGCACCAGCTTCCTCGCAAATGCCTGCACTTTATCATTAAGGTACAAGATGTTTGTGTTTTCACCTTGCAGGGACACATTAAGTCCGTTGAGTTTTTCAAAAATACATGACAAATATGCCAGTCTTGTCACCCAGTCAGGATCAGACACATGCTCAGCAAGTGGGGATCTTTGGTCTGTGAGGAAAATGCGCACCTCATCGCGCACCTCATCCCGCAGCTCGTACAGGCGTCTCAGCACATTTCCTCGCGACAGCCACCTGACTTCTGTGTGCAGGAGCAGGCCTTTGTGCTCTGATCCCATTTCATTACAGAGAGTGGAAAACAGTCGTGTGTTCAGTGGACGTGATTTTATGTAATTGACAATCTTCACAGCAGTGTCAAGAACATGTTTAAACTCTGCATTCAGAGTTTTGCACGTGAGGGCTTCTCTGTGTATGATGCAGTGCGTGAAATTGATGTGAGGTGCAACTTGGAGGACTCGTGCCTTTAGTCCTTTCTTTTTTCTAAGCATTGCCCCAGCTCCGTCTGTGCACACTGATATGCACTCGCCCCAAGATAGTCCTTCATCTTTAAGTTTACTGTCCAGTTTATTGAAAATGTCCTCGCCCGTGCATGATCCCTCCAGTTGCGTACAAAATAACATTTCCTCATTTAGTTTCCCCTCAAAAATATATCTCACAAATACAAGGAGTTGAGCGGTGCTGGACACGTCTGTGGATTCATCCAGCTGTAAGGCGTACCTCCCACTCTTCTTCACTCTGTCAATCAGTTGACACTTGATATCCTGAGCCATTTCTGTAATGCGGCGGGATACAGTCCCATCAGAGAGCGGCACTTGTTCCAGCTCAGCGGCCAGTTTATCTCCATGCATGACGCGACTCATAACTATTGCTGCTGGTTTGATTAAAGTTTCTCCAATGGTGTGTGGCTTTTTGGTCTGTGCAATTAAATATGCCACCTCATATGAAGCCCTCTGAGCTTTAGTGGGGATAGTTGTTTGTTAAATAAGGACTTTCTTTTGTCCCTGTAACTCTTTCTCCTTTCTGCGGAAAAAGTCAGTGGGTTTATCTGTGAGACGGGTGTTTGGTGTTCAGGTGTCTTTGCATTTTCACGGGCTTCAGACTCTCATGTGCGAGGACTTCGGAGCACACAACGCATTGAGGATGTTGTACCTGATTTATAACAATGCACGTGAAACAATAGTTTATATATTCCTCTCTGTATTTTCTGGCTTTCGAGGAGGGATGGTCTGTTTGCGGGGCATGGGTTTGGCGGGCTGCCCTTCCAGAGGTAGAGGGTAGTCCTGGCGGCTCATCCTCTTCTCTGCCCTCTGCATTTTTCGCTGATCCCGCTCTCTCATCAGCAGCTCCCTTCTCTTTTTCTTTTGATGATAATAACCACCGTTTCATTTTTGATCAAGTTTAGATCTCATAATAGACCGATCGCTGTTTAGCAAAACACCAAATGTGCATCTAGCAAGCGCATGTTGTTGTGCTTTAAATTGTGATTGACGCCGTCACTTAACTGTCGTAATTAATCGGAGCAAACAAAGTTTTATTTCCAGTTTATTTTAATTATCCTAAATTTATACTCGCATCATTACAACCTTTTTTAACATTTATATATATAAAAAAAAAAAAAAAAAAAANGGGGGTCGCTACCCCCACTTTGGGAACCACTGCTATAGAGGATGTTTTGTTTTATACATTTTTGCAATATTACTTGAAACTATCTTTACTAACTGATAAAAGACTATTTATTAGGTGCACTGAAAGGAATAATATTAATATACATCATCTGTGCACGAGGTAGGGCCTTAAATTAAAGTTTTTGTATTTTAAAGTGACGACCAAGCAGACAGTGGCCAACAGTGTGTTGCACAGGTTTATCATAATAAGCCAACATAATAATCTGTTGTTTGTGTCTTTTCAGCTCCAGTGATTCTGGATCCAAACACTGCTCATCCACATCTCGCCCTGTCTGATGATCTGACCAGTGTGAGATACAGCAAGAAATATCAACCTCCTCCTGATAATCCAGAGCGATTTGACTGTTATCCCTGTGTTCTGGGTTCAGAGGGTTTTAATTCAGGAACACACTGCTGGGATGTGGAGGTTAAAAAGAGTCAATGCTGGAGACTTGGAGTAACTACAGCATCAAACCAGAGGAAGGGAGGTGTTTTCTTCAACACTGATGTCTGGAGTGTGTGGTATAATCTGAAAAGATTTTACTCAGACTTTAAACCTCGCATTGGCTTTCATATTAAACAGAAGCTTGATCGTGTGAGAGTGTGTCTGGACTATGATGGAGGATTGGTGTCATTCTCTGATCCTGTAACTAACACACATCTACACACATTCACAACCACCTTCACTCACACACTCTTTCCATTCTTCAATTGTTACGACTCTCTGAGGATCTTAGAGGTCAAAAGTCAGTTAACGTTATTCCTGTAGGTCTGGATCTTCCTACTTTCATAATTTATTCAATATTAAATCCATATCTCATGGAGTCAAGTTTTTAGGCTAACTGCCATTTAACTTGAAATATCTTTTGAGTCTCTAATCTAATTGCTAGTCTGTGTTTGGTTGAAGGCTACAGTTTGTCCAGTCAGAACAATGATGTCTTATGATGATCCATGCAAACAGATGTTAAAATGCAAACATTGTCTTTTTTATGTGCTCCAATCAATAAACATTGCTTCCAATCAGCCTCCTGTGAGCTCTCATTCTTTAAAGTTCATATACACATACCAATGCGAAGTTCATACCTTCAAAGTTCAGAGTTCAGAGCATACACAATGTCCATTTTTCAAAGTTGTCAAACACGTTCAGACAGGCTGTATGGCTTAGCACAGTCAAATACTGTTTGCTTTCCTTCCACCAAACACACCTGAGGCCTGTTGTTACAAAATCCCTACTAAAAGTCGTCAGAAAGGGGAAAACGTAACAAAGGAAGGACACGTGAAACCCAAATACAATACTAAATATTTATTAAAAAGACAAAGATTCAGTAACATGTATTATATGAAAAACAACTCAAAAGAATTCCAAATGTAACAAACAATTAACCCAAATTAATTATAATAAATACCTGAAATTTTAACCAAAGCAAACTGTTACAACTTCCTAATTTTGGTCTAGGGTTAGAAGGGGTAACATTGAGATCATTGCCAATAAATGGACTTTATTTTACAATCAAAGAAAGGGGGTAATGGTGTGAGATAATAAGGATAATAAGACAATAATGAAGTACTAACAAAGTAACAAAAAACAAAACAAGAAAAGATAAAGACAATATTTACATAAACAAAAAGAAAGGAAACAAAAGTCATAAACTGGGAAAAAAGGACAAAAAAGAGGCGCCAAAGAAAAGAAAAGAACAAAGCAAAAACCCAAGCTAAATCAAGTTCAAAACTAACCTAACTTATAAAAAGAAAAATGAGAAAAGCAAGTCTTCAGCGTGTCATACACCATAACTTACCTACTCTTTCAACCCAAACAAAACATACATAAGTGGCGCTCACTTCTAACTGATGTGTCTATACATTGAAGTCACTGAGTGTTGCAACATGTACGTCACGTGACATACTACCTGTCCATTTCCCATAGGGTGAGGAGAATAACAGTCGAAATAACAAATAAGAAAACAAATAGAAGAAAAGAACAAAAATGACAACTCCAAACTGTACAACATAAGAGTGTCATTGCACCAAAGAAACTTAACCAAAAGGGCAGATTAAACAAGCACAAAAACAGGAAAGCAAAAAAACTATCTTCGCGTCCGTCAAGCCGCTCTTTTAAATCCTGGCGCCCGTACAGGATTGGCAGCAGGTAGCATACCGTCATGCAAGCTGATGAAGATTAGCAGCCTCCCGAACCAATAACCGTCCCGTGTAGGCGTGCCTAGGAAAAAGGAGGAGGAGAGAAAAAAAACACACAGAGGCACAAAACTACCAGGACGTAACACAAACAAATCCATTTAACAAATAATGAAAGATAAATAAAGAAACACAGAAGCTTGTTTGCTGGTGTGTGTCCTCTCTCCAGCCATGCTTCGCTTCAGAGTCCTTCATACAGTCACTCAAACAGCGCGTACAACTAGACACGGGTGCACAGGGGCGGACCTACAATCAAACTCAGACAGAGAATGAAAAATAGCAGAGTCATGACGTCACACATACAGAAAAACCAACACACTCAACACTACTTCTTCTTCTTCTTCTTGTTTAATGGCGATTAACTCCAAAGGAGCATTATCGCCACCTACTGTGTTGGATGGCAAATTAACCTTGGGTGATAAGTCTGAAGTTTAAAACTATTTCCTCTTCCTTCTTTCACAAATAGACCATTAACTATGTTTCCTTGTTAAACCCTACTCTATCATCCCACATACATCATCATTATTTATCATATCTGCAATAGAGGTTTCATTGAGCTTCATCCGGCGCTGCGTGTTCAGCTCCTCCGTCCACACTCAGCCCCCATGGCAGGTTCAACATTTCAAGTATATCATATTCTAAATCCCAAACCTGAATCATATATAAACGTAATTAGTGCTCTATATATCTGTCTATCCATTAAACCTTTTCCTAAAATATCCTCATTCTTCATTCTATCCTCTTCATTCTTCAGATGACTGAACAATACATCCCGGAAAATATTATACTTACTACAAATAAATAATACATGACATACATTTTCAGATACTCCACACACATCACATAATCCATTTTCATGTAACCCCGAAACACTACTTCATGAAACTCAGAAGCTTTATGAATCTTTTGTTTCGAATCAGTGTATCAAACTGCCAAAGTCACATGATTTCAGTAAATGAGGCTTCATTACATCATCACTGGCTGCGTCCGAAAACTGGAAAATGCTGCCTTCTGAGGACACATTTCAAGGTAGTAAGGCATCAAGGCACATCCGAATCCAATGTTAGCTTCACTTTCTGTTTCCTGAGATACCTTCCTCAGATTGATTTTTGGAGGAAGCATAGATGTATCCTTAGCTGCCTTTGATATCCCACAATCCTGTGCTTTCCATTCTGTGACAGTTGAGCTAGAAAAATAAAGATGGCGTCCGAAAGTTGTGCTTGCTGCTTAGTTTGTGTATAAATGTACGATTTTGACCAACATATTTCAATTTTGATATCATTTCTATCGAGAAATTACTACTGTAATAATTAAATATTTGTAGATCATTAAACTGTAATGCTGCCTCAGAAGTCTGTCCGAAATCAGTTTCGTGAGGTGCCTTCATGCACAAACGCTGTCTTACAAGTCATTCTCTTATAAGACAGCGAGGCAGCAAGACAGCTACCTAGGTTTTTGGACGCAGCCACTGTTTAGAAATGTTTCAAAACAGTTCGAAATTTCAATGGTTCACCAGTAGAGGGCGATGATAAAGTGAACCCATGAAGCATGCAGATTCACTGAGAACTATTGAACAAATGTCTATGGGCTTTACCTGATCTCTGATCAGTTCTATACATTTGTAGATGTTTTCATTAGACATTAGAATAATTAAATTGAATGATGGTAGTTATTAATCTCTTATTTGCCTGTTTAGCTTGAGCCATTGAAGAGAGAAACAAGCATTAAAGGTACCGTAGAACGTCTTTTTAAAAATGTAATATAAGGTGTCCCCTGAATGTGTCTGTGAAGTTTCAGCTCAAAATACCCCATAGATTTTTTTTTAATTAATTTTTTTAACTGCCGATTTTGGGGCATCATTATCTATGCGCCGATTCAGGCTGCGCGGCCCCTTTAAATCTCTTGCTCCCTGCCCCCCGAGGTCTCGACTATAAGTGCAGTTATACATTGCATAAACAAAGTTCACACAGCTAATATAACCCTCAAATGGATCTTTACAAGATGTTTGTCATGCATGCTGCATGCATGGATCGGATCATGTGAGTACAGTATTTATTTGGATGTTTACATTTGATTCTGAATGAGTTTGATGGTGCTTCCTATTTGCAAGGCATATAACCATCAGCTCCCTCACAGTCTCCAGGAGATGTTCAAGCTCAGAGAGAGTCAGTATAACCTCAGAGGAATAGGTATTTTTCAAAAAAACAATGTGAGAACAAATAAAAAAAGTAAATGCATTACTGTTAGAGGGGTAAATTTGTGGAATAGTTTAGATGAGAAATTAAAAGGGTGTTATATAGTAAAATTATTTAAAAAAATGTACAAATCTAGTGTCATTGAAAAATATAAGGGATTAGAATTATAAAATAAGTTAATTAATAAATAAATAAATAAATGATTAATTAATTAATAGGATTATTATTATTACAAAGGTGTGAACTAATTGGAAGATGATTAACCTTATTTAATTCTGCTTTAACTTCTGTTTTTGGTAATGTAAAGTATAGTATGTATGACTTTGTTTTCTCCTTGATATATTGTTCTATGGTAAGAGGGCTAGGCAAAATAAGTTCAGACTTCAGCCTAGACCCTTTCGGTCTTTGTCCTTGTTTTTTTGAAATGTTGAAGGATTATATAATTTAATTTAAAATGCTTTGTTTTTGTTTTTGTTTTGTTTTGTTTTTTTCTTTGGATGGATGACCGAATAAAAAATAAACTAAACTAAACTAAATTGTAACAATATTTCACAATATTACTGTTTTTACTGTATTTTAATTAAATAAATGCAGTCTTGGTGAGCAGAAGAAACTTCTTTTAAAAACATTAAAAATCTTACGGATCCCAAACTTTTGACCGGTAGTGTATGTCTGATTATCCACATAATAATATTCCTCATACTTTTGACAATTATGTCTTCTCCATATAAATATTTTCTAAATTAAACTAGTTTTGTAGCTAATCTCACTTGTAATTCAATTTCATCATTTTAATTGTTGTGGAAAGTTTGTAGAATTAATCCTTGTGAAAGTGCTGAAGCTAATATCACTGTCTCATGTTTCATATCGAGCATTGTGTGTTTTGCAGAAAAAGATAAAGAAGGTTTACATAATTAATGTCAAAAACATAAAGGGGACATAAACCTTATTACTCTCAATGTGTTTTCAAATAATAATGTCTGGTTAAAGTTATGCAGGCTATCAACTGAGAAAGCAATAGGGAATGACACAATAATCACAACTGAAACTTTTATTATGTTATCATATTATCACAGATATACAAGTTATCTTCTCAAACGAACTAAAATAAAATAAAATAAAATCAGTTAAAACAAACAAACTCGATGTCTGTTGGCTCATTTCCTAACGATAGACCACCAGAGGCTGGAATCACTGCTAAATTATCTCTCACGACACAATGTGACCTACAAACTATTGAGATTCATTCATAAACAGTTATTAATAAAGAAGAATCTTAACTTCATTCGACGCAGAAACACAAGTGACCGAAAAGAACAGCACTAACATGTTCAGTGTGGCTTTAACACAAAACAGAAACTCGTGAATATTCATGTGAGCTCCGCCCAGAGTCACCGTCAGTCTCTCTCAGACCCCGGATATTTCCGCACACCTGTACAGGTCAGATGATTGTACACCTGCACAGGTCTCACTGAGAAATGATTGTTTCGGTTTCGTTTTGACTCGAGCTTGAATTAGTGTCGGTGCTGAACGAACATCAGTGAGTTTGACGGTAAGTTCAGTTATCAGCCTTATTTAATATCGTGTCATGTTGTTAAATGATGTTGTTCTGTGTGTTTATATGATCGTGACACACTCTTGTTCACTGACAACAACAAACACTGACGAACATGAAATGGCGTCGGAAATGAAGGAACATATAACAGATCTGCGTCATTATTTCACTTTTCTAAACTTTACCAAAATTATATCAAGCCTTAAAGATATTGTAGATATATTTAGGTGATGTAACTTGACCTCTGTGAAATCAGAAGAGAAGAAAATGTTTGGGCCTGGCGATTAAACGATAACAATAATTATGATGTTATACAACAGGGCACAAGCAAGGCCGCATTAAGACTACAATGGGCCCCTGGGCTTTACCTCTTGAGGGGGCCCTTCATCCACCAGAACTATTACCTACATTCAGTCAATCTTCTTAATCACAAAGTGAAAGTTATCAGCCTTTTATTCTGCATGAATAAATGCCATTACCAAAACATCCGAACCTATAGGTCTGTTATAANTGAAACTATTTAAATTATTATACAAGTATTTAATTTAAGACCATACTTCATTAATGTAATGGATAGGATCAGGGCCGCATTAAGACTACAATGGGCCCCTGGGCTTTACCTCTTGAGGGGGCCCTTCATCCACCAGAACTATTACCTACATTCAGTCAATCTTCTTAATCACAAAGTGAAAGTTATCAGCCTTTTATTCTGCATGAATAAATGCCATTACCAAAACATCCGAACCTATAGGTCTGTTATAAAATATAAATATCACTGCATGAACTACATATTGGCACATGGTCTGAACTATTTGTACAGGCTACTCATTTCGAAGGCTGCATTCTCCGGAGGTCCCATTTGAAGGCTGTATACGTCATTGAGGCCGGCTCATTTAAGAAAAACAACCGTTGGATTGCAAAGTAAGAAAGAAAATACAGCATTTTGCACCTCACGAGGAATAACCATCAATTTTATTATGGTTACTTTTCTTAAATAAGACATCCTTAATGATGTATGCAGCCTTCAAATGCGAGCTCCAGAGGACGCAGCCTCTGAAATGAGACTCAGATCTGAACAGTAACAAAGGCGTCAGTTTTACCGTATCAATTCCAGTGCGAGTCCTTGTCTTTTGGAAGTGCATGCAAAGTGGATTTGCTTTCACACCGTAAAGATGTTATGTCAACATGTCAACAACACAAACCAAACTCTTCCAGTCTCAGCTTTTTGAAGTCTCAGTCTTCCAGTCTCAGTGTTTAAAGGCGGGTCAAAATAGATGTTGTTCTTGAGCAACCGGCTGCCATTACGCAAATTTTTACATTGTTATGTAGGTTTGTAACAGAAAGTGAGACTGGAATCGCTGAAGACTCATTACGGCAGTTCAGAATCAATTCATTCTTTAAGGCAAAAATTACTTTTTTATCCTTCACTTTGATCTTTAAAACAATGTGTCAAAAACACACGCAAGTTCGACTCAAATGTTTAATGTCATGATTGTTACCATATATTTGCATTAGTTTATATCCAGCTGGTTGCTTTTATCAATTCGTTATGCAGCAAAGTTGCATAATTAAAACTAGTGTCATGAGAAAGCAAACTGTATCGTCATGAAGCAGACATATATAAACAAATCAGAAATGCAATCTTTTATCATCACTGTAATACAATACAAATCTTATTTAAATAATAATCAGTGTTCTAAAATGGAAGCAAATAAAGGGTAAAATGGAAGCAAATAATGTATACATACATACAATATGTGTCTAATGTCAATGCTATGGCCTTTGTGAAGATATTTAAAGATGGTAATCTATAAGCATGACTGTTTGGATTTATATGAAATGGTAACACTTTATAATAAGATTCCATCTGTAAGGTTAATTGTTCATTGTTAATTTCAACATTTTAAGTACAGTACCTCATTGAAGGTTTTCAGAAACTGTATTTTTGTAAAATTTGTATTTTTATTGGACTAGTGACGACTGCAGGGTTCAGTGAGTGAAGGTTCGCACATCGGTCGAGAAGCGCCGCACCACGTCTTTAAAATTCGAGCATATTGTTTTCTTTGGGGCTGTTCACACAGAACGCGCTTTTCCATTCCAATGCGACCGATATAAAGTTGGTTTGACGTTGGATGTTGGATATTCGATAGATATTAGGCCACGAAAATTCTCAATAGATTCTTTGAGAATAATTATAAATGTAAAAAAAGTGCCTTATTTGAAAAGTATTATAACGTAGAACTAAGCACACATAGCAGTTTATGAGTTTTAATCCTCTTCAATGTGTAGCAACATATTTTATCTCNAAGCAAAAACGCGTTCTGTGTGAACGAGCCCTATGAGCGCCACTCGGTCTGTCCGCGTTGTCCAGATACTGATACTGTGAGTTGCTTGCTGCTAGACGTGGCGCGTCTTGATGTAGGCCTACTTCACGCGCAGGACCGCGCATGTATTCAAAGCAAAGCGATGTTAAAGGGACAGTCATCACATTATAAAATGCGGTTATATTTTTTTCCGGCATCACCGGGGCCTTCCCTCAGCCCGGGGCCCTGGGCTTAAGCACTTCGGTAAAGTTGGTTTTATATTCGCACATTCGGACTTCTGATGAATTCAGACTTTCCAATAAATGTGCAATAAATTAATGTTTGCGAATTTTAAGCAGTGACATGATATTGACAACCAACGATTGTCAACTTACAACATTTTTCACAGTCGATCAAAATAGGCAAGTATTGTTTTAATGGCATATTTACTTGTGAATGTCCACTGAATGTCTAATGTAGTGTGATTAACAAGCTATTGAATACGGATGCCCGAATGTGCGAATATAAAACCAACTTTACCGAAGTGGCTTAAGCCCAGGCAAGCCCGTGCATTAATGCGGCCCAGGTCTTTGAATAAGTCAATGAATCATTGACTCACTAACGTAGATCTTCTTGAAAACGAAACTCCGCCGTGTTTGCTCGGAGATGCGCAGCGGTTCAGCTGTGATGTTGTTTGGAACAAAATAGAGCAAAATCTGACAATACTGTTCCTAAAATGCAAGTAGTCACTTAATATTAACTTCATGTTTATTGAATTGTTGTATAAAATCAATATTACATTAGCAAACAACTCCCTTTATTATAATTTTAAAAAAAGCTGTCACTTGTCTCAGTTCATCGCGATCTCACAAACCTCCGTTATAAATAATAATCAAGTATGCTACACTACACAGTGAGTCTCTTATTAGTGTCAGTCCGTTTGTCATAATGAGAGGATGCGCGTGCTTGCATAACTCAGCACTGAACAAACTCCAGCGTTTTGAGCGGACTTCGGTAAAGTTGGTTTTATATTCGCACATTCGGACTTCTGATAAATTCAGACTTTCCAATAAATGTGCAATAAATTAATGTTTGCGAATTTTAAGCAGCGACATGATATTGACAACCAAC
>RJVU01023003.1:2569465-2591502 GCA_003731715.1 Anabarilius grahami
TGTGTGTGTGCACTTGGATGGGTTAAATGCAGAGCACAAATTCCGAGTATGGGTCACCATACTTGGCCACGTCACTTCACTTTCACTTTCACTTCCACTCCACCTTGAGGCGACTGCGCAGCATGAACGGAATCCTCCTGGGCGGATACACGACAGGGACAGCTGTAGGATCCAGGTGTATAGTACATTCTCCTGGAAATTGACCAATCCCGTGAAAGACATCCTGGAACTCTTGTATGATACCACAGGGTTTGTCTATGTCTGCATCAACTGAAAAGACTAGCTTTATCAGCTCCATGTCCAGGCATGCTCTCAAACCAAGTACAGGAGGTGCGTGTGTGCTTACTACGTAAAATTCCAGCAAAGCTTCTGCGTCTTTGTATCTGCAGTTGAGCTGACATGTCTCTTTAACATCAAGTGACTCTCCGCCATAGCCTGTAAGACGGCGTGTTGCGGGTTTCCGTTCAGTTGTTCTGAAAAGATTTTAAAATCTACTGGCTGGAATAATGTTCACCTGGGCTCCAGTATCCAACTTGAATTTAACTTTGTTTGCTTGAGGTCCTAATTCAAGTTTGCCAAAGACCTGTTGACATTGTGTTTTCATGCTCTTTGTTAATTGCATCAAAAAAAATTTCATCCGCCTCTAAGATGCCTGTATTTTCCACAGTTTGAACAGTTCTACGTGTAACAGGTTGTTTTGATTTACATACCTTTGCAAAGTGGTTGAGTTTATTGCATATTTTGCACCGACGGCCTTTTACAGGGCACGCGTCCCTCTGGCTGTGTTGCTGTGCATATCAACAACATGACCTGTTTTTGTCAGTAGCTCTATCCGTTTCCTTCGCGGGCAATTCATGTTTCTGCCTGTACACTGTTGTCTTTTTGCTTAACACCGCGTGTGCTGCATGGTTCTGTGCTGCCGTTGCACGCGAGTTTATCATCCTGAGCTGGTCTTGCGCTGCTTCGTGGGTACGTGCAATATCAATTGCTCTTTTAAGTGTTAGATCGGCGCCTTGATTTAGCAGTTTCTCTCTTGACTTTTGGGGAGTTAGTTGCAAAGACTATGCGGTCCCGTACCATTTCGTCACTATTCGTATATCCACTGTCTTTCACAAGCAGTTTAAGCTCCGTGACGAAGTGCTCAAACGATTCGTGTTCCCCCTGTATTTTTTCATGAAACTTGTACCTCGCAAAGATCGGGTTGGCTTTTGGCATGACGTACTCCTCAAACTTATCATAATATGACTGCAGTTTTTTTTATTCATCTGCTGACAATGTCCATGTATTATAAACATCACGCCCCTTTTCACCTACCCACAGGAGCTGATAGCTGCACATGGTCTCTTCAGCCTTGTCGCGCAGCGGTCCGGCGAACATGAGCTGCACATGCTGACGAAATCTCCCCCATGCATCCGGCAAGTTTACAGAGTCGAACGACGAATCCATCTTGCCACAATCAATAAAGTCCTGACACCATGTATTGTTCATGTGTAGTCACTCAAAATAGTGTCGTATAAAGAAATAACTAAGAGCTCACACATTCACGTCTCGCTTCAGTCTTTACTCGATCAACCATCCTGGAACTTGTGAGAGTTAAAAACCAATCAGCATTCAGAATACAAATTACCACACATGTGGGCTGATAATATTACAATTGGGTAAAGTCCATATGTATAAAGCTGCTCAGAGTAAAATTTCAGTCTTAAGTGTGTCAAAATTCTAAGAGACGTAATTTTACTCTCATTCCTAGACTTAGGAACCTTTTATGAATCATTAAGTGTCAAGACTAGGTCTTAGCTCCTAAATTATTTAGGAGAGATGGAGAGGTGTCGTAACAAGATGGCAGCAAAGAAGAGACACACGCTCTCCCAATGAAGATATGAAGTATTGGAGTTATATGATGACATGGAGTTGATAAAATGATAAACTTGATGTCAATTCTTTTGGTAACTGACCTAATAAGAAATGTAATAACTTTAAATAAATGTAATAAATATTACTTAATATGTTTAAAGGTGCTGTATGCTATTTCTCAAATTAGTTGTTGAACACTGTTGATATTTGAAATCAACCCAAACAAACCCGCCCCTCTCTTCATTGTTCCGCCTCCAAAACTCACACTCCAATACTAACCATCCTGCTGCAAGTCGGTCTCGAACCCCAGCCCGATCGCTGCTGGCATGCGAGGCGAATGCACCACCAATGACGATAAATACCTCGTTCTCTAGGGGGCATCAGTGTGCAGTGGTTTACCTGCAAAACTCTCATTATCTGGCCACTGTTACACACATAATGCGAGTGGATGTGTTTATCACAGCTGACGCGCAACAAACTGCTTCATGAAAAATAAAGTACAGATGCTGAGCGAACGACAAGGAAGCACAAAAAATGAACGTACAATACACAAGAGTAAATACAAACAATAGTTTCTTGTTAATCGCCAACAGAACAGCAGCTCCAGACAATCAAAACCCAGTGTTACTCACATGAGAAGGAATCAAAGCAGCCTCCTCATCTGTTTTCAGGCCTTCCTGCTTAGCTCTCTTCAGCGCTGGAAAGCTTTTCTAATATTAGCGCAGGTCCTAAAGCACTTGCCCAGTCATAAACCTTCATTCCAGTGATATTCTTTTGAGCTCTTTTGTATTGTGTAAACTTACCACACCAAACATAGTGACGAAAATTGATTTGCAAAGCTTTTTTTTTTTTTAAATGACCCTACAATTTTGCTTCAACCATGAAATATGGTTTATTTAAATGTTTTAAAATATGACGTTGATTACAACATAATCAGTTTTTAATATTTCATTGGTTCTCGTTTTTGCATGTGTTCATAATTTCTTTGCATGACAGCCTGGCCAAAAATAATTTGAAATACTTTGAAATTTCATTTCCTTATCACACATGAAACAATTGACTCCAAGCACAGCTACGCAATATGCTTACATCTTTTAAAATATTTGAATTAAGGTTGAAGATGTCCATTTTCATATGAGTGGACATCACATTTCGTCACTACTCTATGGCAGTTCATTGAATTTCCAACTGACAATCAAACCATGCAGCAAAAGCAAGCCACTTTTATGTTGATAGTGGTCTTCCCTGGAGTTGTTGAAGCCGGTGATGAACTCGTGTTTACATAATTGCTCTAACTGTAAAAGAGGAGACATATATCAATAGAAAAAGATTCCACACTAATTTGTCATTAATTTGCACAATGCAAAGCTATTTTAAAAATAAATTAAAATATTAAAACGTTTCAGTGTCTTTTTCAATGATTTCTTATTTATAATAACATTATATTATTGGTGTTGTGCTGCTGTGACTTCACCCTTGCAGGCTCGCTATTTGCTGATTCAGAGGTTAAGGGTGGCCATTTTGAGTTGACATCATTGTAGTCCTTAGTTCACAACACTTAAATCAGCACTTAAGAATCCGTCTTATACTTTACTAAAAGTTGCTTTTAGCTTATTTATGAAAGTCTCCTACTCTTAGAAAAGTCCTACTGAGAATGTTTTGACACTTAAGTCAAAACTTAAGACTATTCTTAAGAGCATTTCTGAGAATTTTTATACATACAGGCCCAGGTTTATTTATAATTAACATTTTCCTCGGTTCATCTGCCATGTTGGAATGACTTTCAATGTCACAATGCATTCCTTTCTCCATGAAAAATGTGTGCAATTTTGCCTCAGAATGTGGTTAAAACAAGGTAGATCAAGTGTTTTTCTCTTATGATCACCAAAGCTGAATTTATTTGATCAAAAATACAGTAAAAACAGTAATACTACGAAAATAACAACTTCAAATATCTGTCTTCTAGTTAATTCGTTATTTTTATATAATTTATTCCTGTGATGGCAAAGCTGAAATTTCAACATCATTCCTTTCAGTGAAAAATATTATTTGTCTCTTAGTTTTAGAATACATTTTGTTTTTAAGAATATATATAGAATCCCCAGTTTTCTGACCTTAAAACACAAAATACCTCAGCTACAGTTTAAATCGATTTGTGTGTGTGATATGAGTTTCTGAGATGTTTAGAGAACAAAAATAGTTCAGGCTCACTTTTCTTGAAAATATTTAGATATTAGATCTATTTATATGCTTGAGTTTGTTTTCATATTTACATTTACATTTATGCATTTGGCAGACGCTTTTATCCAAAGCGACTTACATTGCATTATACTATACATTTGTAACTGAGTATGTGCAATCCCTGGGATCGAACCCATGACCTTGGCATTGCTAGTGCCACGCTCTAACCACTGAGCAACAGGAAAGCTCATATCCTCCTGACCACAAGAATTTTTTGTGTATGAATTATTATTTTTTTTTTTAGATCATTACATTATTTGGAGCATAAGACACAAATTGAATGAAGACATTTAAAATAAAAGATATTTTATTCCTATGTTATGCTACATCCTCTGTAGGACACATGGAACCATTTTTTAAGAAAATTAAAAGACACGAAAAGACAAATAGGCAAACACAATTTTTTTTTTATTCACCAATCAATTTTTAGGTTTCAAGCTTTTTTCATCCAAACTTTGTATAAAGATAATTAGAATGATTTGATATACCATTTTACTTATTACAATATGCGTGTAAACATGGCCATCGATGCTATTCCTATTCTATGCATCTATACACTATCTAATTTGCATATGAATGTGTTCTTAAGGCAACATAAATTGTTATTTTTAAAAAGTGTGCACATCTGACTGGCAACAAAAAGCTCAATGAGTGTGCAAACAATAAAAAGAAAGACAAAGTTGGCACACCCCAGCTCCAAAAGTATAAAGAACTTTTTATTTCATGTTCACACAAATTTGTGACGTTTCGAGCCATTTGGCTCTTCATCAAAAATGTTCTTTCTTAGGGCAACATGCAATGAAAAAAGATATATGATATAGAAATAGACAGATAAGTTCTTTCCCTGTTCGCTTGTTGCGTCTCCAAAATGCCTGATACTTTTATACTGAATAACTTTAGTAGCTTTAACAAGAATAAATTTCTTACTTGAATGCTGCTGTTAAATGCTCTGGCGAGGGGCCATGATGTGATATGCTGTGGGCGGGGCCTAAACATATGTGACGTCACAAATGATAGAATCTGGAAACGGCTTGTTCTGAAACACTGCTTATGATTTATGGGGATAAAAAAAGGAGTGGGTGGATTTTTACCATTATAGGGTGGTTGTGTAGTGTACACACACTGCTGACACACATTCATTTTCAAACACCATGTAAAAATGAATTTTGCATAATAGATCTCCTTTAAATTAAATAATTCTGTTGAAATTCCACCTTCTGCCATATCTGGATATTAAACTATTTAATTGAAAGTGATTGATCTGAATGTGAACTTTGCTCACTTAGACAACATTGGGCAATGCAATTTCATATGACTTCGTAGACCAGATAATTGGTTGAAACTCTTCCCACACGAAGAGCACTGAAACGGCTTCTCTCCAGTGTGGATTCTCTCATGATCTTTCAATGATGATGAATGAGAGAAACTCTTTCCACAGTGTGAGCACATGTACGGTCTCTCTCCCGTATGAACTCTCTGGTGTGATTTTAAGTCACTGGATCTAGTAAAGCTCTTCCCACAGTCAAAGCACACATGAGGTTTCACACCAAGATGAATATTCTGGTGAATTTTTAAATATTGGAGGAGTGCAAAACTCTTTCCACAATCAGAACACACGTGAGGCTTCTCATCTCCATGACTTTTCATGTGTCTTTTCAGTTGCATTGCCAAAGTAAATTTCTTGTCACACTGATCACAGCTAAATGATCTTTCTCCTGAGTGAAACAGCAGATGAGTTTTGAGACTACATGCCCATGGGAAGCTCTTTCCACACTGATGGCATGTGAAGGGTTTCTCCTTAGTGTGGATTCTCATGTGAATCTTCAAGCCTGGTTTAGATGCGAGTCTCTTTCCACACTGAGAGCAGGTGAGAGAACATTCGGCTCCTCGTCTTTGAGTCTTTTGTTGTGTGGCGAGAAGATGTGTGCTCTGTTTCTCCTCCACTTCACTTTGTTCCATCAGGTCTAAAACGAACATATTACATTAGACAATTCAAGATGGAAATAAATGTAATTCCAAGTTTAATAGCAGAATTGCACTATTACATTTTATTTATGGTTATTTATCAGTGTTAAACGTATTTCTGCAATTATAGGTCATAAAATCTTGGCAATTACTCTATGACCGAAGATGCACTTTCCCTAAATCATCTTAAAATAACAAACAATAAGAGGAATTAGGGGAAGTGCGTCTACAATACAACTTATGTGTGCCCATAAATGCATTTTTCTAAACTCATCTTGTATTTTCACATCTGTTCCTATAGTTAATGTTATTTTTCAGCTCCTATAATTTTGTAAACAAGGGTTTGTCTAATTCTTAATGTTCTTCAGCAGTTATTAAATGAGACATCGGATGCAAAATTCACTTTTAAATGGTGTTTGCATATAAATTTGTCTTAGCAGTGTGTGGACAACCACCCTACAATGATAAAAATCCATTCACTCTTTTTTTAATCCCCAAAAAACCTAAACAGTCTCAATTATCAAGCCGTTTTGTGTTTCTGAGCAGTACGACCTCATACGTATTAGCATTGTTTTCACGCTCAGCCAGTTGTACACTGTCCGCCATTTTCTCTGTGCTCGAGCAGCTGTAGCGACAACGATGTCTCATGAGCAACTCAGGTGTTTTGTTGTTGGATGTAAGAGTGAACATAACAGTCTCCATGTACTCCTGACATCAGAGCTGCTGAAGACGCAGTGGATTCGTTTTATTTTTGAAGGGAATGCACCCCCATATAGCCAAATTCGTTTTTTGTCTGTGCAAATCATTTTACACCAGACTGCTTTGTACAAAGGGACAATACAATGCACAGGTTTTTGCTAAAAAGTTGTTACTCAAGGATGGATCAGTAGCAACTGTGCATGATCCAGCTTACAGTCTCCAGAGCAATACTGGATAAAGGCAGTAAATGAAAGGGAGAGCACGCACTTTATCACAGTTCATCGGAGTTGATTTACAAATATAAAGCTTACCAGTTTATTAAGCACCCCCGAAAAGCATAAGGTCCGTATTGTTTACTGTTAGTTGTAACGAGTGTTTTTGCGTAATTCGCTGTGTATGTTGATGACAATGCAAAGGAGAGAGAGAGAGAGTTTATGGAAAATTTTAATGCACATTTCTTGTACTGTGTTTTATTCAGCTCTTACTGTAAATTTCTGGAGTGAAAACGGACGGTTAATCTTTTGTGTGATGTAAAATAAACTTCATAAAACTCATCAGTATAGTTTTGGCCATCATTCGGACGGGGTCCGCTACAACAGGCTTGTACTAATAGAGGATAAAAGCAAGATAACAACATAAGTCATTAAACTAAACTATATCTGTTCTATCTCCATGCAGTATATATTCTCTTGCTTCTGGCATTTTAAGTGTGTGAGATTGTCCTGTTTTGTTGACGGTATGAGCTCTTGAAGTGCCGCCCTCTTCTTAAAAGGAGGTCGGGAGCACCAGCTTATTTGGATTTAAAGGGACACACAAAAACGGCATGATTTTGCTCACCCTGAAAAACAAGCAATTTTAACATGCTATAAAAAATTATCTGTGGGATAACTAAAACTTCACATACACACTCTGGGCACATCAGAGACTTATTTTACATCTCGTATAAAGTGGCATCCGATGTCCCTTTTAAGGAAGAATCAAGAATGGACACTGACCTATTAGTTCCTCTGTATCTTCATCTTTTATTCCACAGGGTTCTTCCTTAAACTCCATCTTTACAATAGTATGTCAGTAGTAGTAATTCCTCAAGTTGCTTCTTCTTCTCCTGTGGGAAGAAGGGAATATTCCCTAGCATTTAAACTCTCATGAACGGCTGTGGGAGCGACTTCACTGACTGAAGGTGTCAATTGTGGTCAGGACAATAGCTGTGTGATCTGTGGGTGCAAGTATACCTGGTCATTTAACCTTTTTAGCATACTATAGTGTGCTCATCAGTCCTGGGATTCAGAGCCTTTTGTGTCCCTAGTAAATATCATGATTTTACTGCCTTAAAACGTTGAACCATATCCATTTTAAACCTGTCTTAGTCATACATAACACCATTTGAGCTCTAAGTATATTGAAGTTGATTTTAAAAAAAGTTATTTGAGACATCTTACAGGGTTTTACATTTACTATTTTTCAACATGTATCACTATATGTACCCAGCCTTGTGTATCCCAATTTCATTACCATACATGATTTTTCCCTATTTTTTACATTTTTTAGTATATCAGTAATGATTCTATCTAATGTATACATTTATCTACTATTACATTTATTTAAACAATTATAATCAAGGTTTTTAGCTTGTCCCTCAATCTATTGTCCATCCTGTTATTGACTATCCCTTTAAATAATTGACATCATATCATTAAGCAGTCATCACTTCTTTGGAGGGAAAACAACTTGGGAAAGTGAGTGAGATCCTTTATTATCTTAATTGTCTATTTTTACCTTTCAAATTTGATGTGGTCAACTTTAGTATGTCCACCCTGTTAAGGAAAATACGAATTAAGTTTAAGAAATTAAGAAAAATCATATTATTAAAATGACAGTTTTTTGCAATTCTTTATTTGATAAACCTTCCCCCAGATTCACAGAAAAGGCTTAAAGTGATAGTTCATCCAAAAATGAAAATTCTGTCAACATTTACTACTCTCCCTCAAGTTGTCCCAAACCTGTATAAATGTCTTTGTTCTGCTGTACACAAAAGAAGATATTTGGAAGAATGTTTGTAACCAAGCACATCTCGCCCCCATACTGACTACCATAGGAGGAAAAAAAATACCGTGGTAGTCAATGAGGTCCGAGATCTGCTTGTTTACAAACATTCTTCCAAATATCTTCCTTTGTGTTCAGCAGAACTAAGATTTATACAGGTTTGGAACTACTTGAGGGTGAGTAAATGTTTTTTTGGGGCGAACTATCCCTTTAAGCCCTAAAATGCATGTTTGAGCTGTTTTAACCGAAAGCAATTTGCACTTTTATATCTTAAAAAATATATGTGCCATTTTTTTGTTTTGTCTAAAAATGCACACCAAGGCACATTTGTACAATAATTTCAACAAAAAAAAACATACTAATAATTCAGTGACAATGACAATTTACTGGAGTATCAATAATGTAGTACTTTAAAAAGTAAACAAAATGCCTTTTAAGCATTGTATCTGGTAACAGGGTGGACATTTCTGTTCTTCCATCTCATTTATTTTGCTTAATAAGTGGGTAAATGTATCTACCCAAACTCCAGAATCATTTTCAAATGTTTTACATCACCCTATCATGACTACACAAACATTTGTTTTAAAGACTGAGTTTGATTTTCTACATTTTATGATGGCCAAAGACCAATATCAGGAATGATGACCGACTCTGCGCCCTCTAGAGATGGGAACACAAATTTTAGCTACATATACTTCTTATTTAATGATTTGTAGATTATATAGATAATACTTTAATGAAAACAATCGAAATAATTGTGTAGTAAACGGTGTTATTACACAAGTTCGGGCTGTTCTCGTTGCATTTACACCGTTCTGACCAGCAGGTATCGCCAGCGTACGGCGTTTTAAGCGCTTCGAAAGAGTGAATCATTTCGCGACGCAAATGGTTCAGTTGATTCGGAGAACAAAAAAGCTCCGTTTCTCCCCATCTATCATCACCTCTCTCCAGGTTATTTATAAATGAGTATTAATTGTTAAAACATAAAATCTAACTCACGTTATAGACTCCAGCTGAAGATTTCACCAAGATGTTTTACTTGTTGTGTCTGAGGGAACCGCCATTCGTCTTCATCTATTGTAGAAATACTGCTGTCGGGTTGTGAACTAACTACACATTCTGCCATCTACTGAGCTGGAGTGAGAAGAGAATTAAGTCTATATAAAGCCGAGTTCCTTTCCCCCACATTCTAACATTGTTTTAGCACTAAATAAGCAACAATTCTCTCATCACTTCAGCCATTTACATTCAGTTGTTCTACTGACCATAAGATTGATTTCACACCTTCATCACTCTGTAATCTTCATCACCTCTCAGAAAGGTTTCACATCCTCCTCCACCATCCTTTTTTATCCTCCCTTATATTTAACTGTAGCTTCATTTAACTGCATTGTACACCAAGTCTAAAGTCAATTACAGTCGTTAATGCTTGTACAAAGATTTTTACTTTTTAACAATAAAACTAAGCATACCTATCAAAAATTAATTTATTGTATTCATAAAAAATGTAATGGAAAGATATATTTAGAATGTGAGTGTTAGTTAATAGAAATTGGAAGCAGTTATGTTTTAAAATACGTTTTAAATGCCTGTTATGAATTATGATGCTTTGGTTGGCAGGCACATCAATGTCATATAAAATGAAAACAATAATTCATATAGCTGATCTGAATGCTGACTTCTAAAGAAATGCTGACACAAATATTTAAATGGACTCACAGCCTGATAAATAACTCACAGCAGATTTAGAGCTTGATTTCTTGATCCATGAAACATTTAAATGATTTAAAATGACAAAAACAATCCAGGCAAAAAGATAATTCATCATTACTAAATTGTTTAGCAACATTTCATTTACCTCATCATTGACCAAAATCCATGTGAGGTAAAAGTTAGTTCATCTCTATACACTTGATAGCAGCTGTAGGTATTTGCCATGCACAGACATTGAGCATATGGATTTAAATGTTATCTTATATTGTAGATGCTTGTTGATATATGAATTTAAAAACAGGTGCAGTTTTAATTAAAAAATATATATATATCTCTTGATCAATGCTATGATGTTCAACCCCTTTATTTCAGGTAAACAGGTAAATAATTCTTTGAGAATTCTTTCAGATGATCTTTGAGAAACCTTTTGGATGAGAAACTCTTTCCACACTGAGTGCATGTGAACGGTTTTTCTCCGGTGTGAACTGTAATGTGCACATTTAAGCTTTCTTTCTGAACGAAACTCATTCCACATTGGATGCATGCATAAGGCTTTTCTCCAGTGTAAATCCTCATGTGCTCTTTTAAGAGTCCTTTCTGTGTGTAACTGAGTGCATGTGAACAGATTTTCTCCAGTGTGTGTGTCTCATGTGTATCTTAAGTTTTGATTTCTGTGTGTAACACTTTTCACACTCTGAGCAGGTGAAGGATCCTTTGACTCCAGTTTTTCAAACTTGTTTTAGTGTGAAACTCTTTTCAGTCTGTGAAATAACTGTGTTTTCATCTTCATCTGTCTTCATTCACTTCCATCGGACCTAAAAACAACATAAATTTTAAATTCTCAAAATTCAATTTAAGAAAAACGAGATCAAAAGAAATAAGTGAGCCTCAATTTAGCAAAAATCAAGTTTTCTATTGAGTCTACTAGTATCTAATGTAAATGTTATTGTTATATGTCAGTTTTTATCTTAATGTTCCTCATCAGTCATTAAAGAGAATGAAGGAAAACGTATCTTAAAACAACAAACTAAATGCAAGAAAGGCATCTAAAAAACTTCTTTGTGACCATAAATGCATTTCCCCAAACTCACCTTGTATTTTCATATCTGTTCCTATAGTTAATATTATTTTACAGCTCCTATGATTATGTAAATGAGGGTTTGTAGTTTTAATGTTCAGCAGTTCTTAAAGAAGAATCAAGAATAGACACCAACCTATTTGTTCCTCTGTATCTTCATCTTTTATTCTGCAGGGTTCTTCCTTAATCTCCATCTTTACAATAGTATGTCAGTAGTTTCTCCTGGAGTAATTCCTCCTGATTGCTTCTTCTCCTGTGGGAAGATAGGAATATTCCCCAGCATTTAAACTCTCATGAACGGCTGTGGGAGCGGCGTCACCGACAGAAGGTATGAAAACTAAAAATCAAAATTATTATTATTTTTATGTTATTAACATTTTAGCAGATTCTGCAAGGGATTTGTAAACTTATGACTACAACTGTAGCTGATTTTTGTTCTTATGTGAGACACATTTTAGTTGTAAACTTTTTAGTTTAAAATAGTGATTTAATACTGCAGAGTATAGAAACCCTTACACTGAACTAAATTTGTTTATTACTTATGTCACTCAACAAGTACAAGTTTAATTCTGTCTTTTATTGTTGTAACAAATTATACAGAAGACGAAAGTGACCATAAATACAAAAAAAAACTTAATATAATATTATTAATAATAATAGTGTATCACCATCACATGATATGGATGGAAACATGAGTACCTCTCATTGGTTACATGCGGATTACATAATCGGGGAATATTTGTTCACATTTCAAGCTTTCTATACACATATTTCTTATCGTGACTGAGGCAGACTATAGAGTTTCGGTTCATTTTTGTGACTCGCTTTTCACTGAGACCGAGGCGTCAGAAAGCACATTCTGTTTGTTTTCTTTATTTTGCAAAAACACAATGTTTTGTTGTTATTGTGAGTGTGCATAAATAGATCTTAAAGATAAAAGTAGACCTTTTCGACAGTTTCAAATGATGTCTTACTCTTATCTGTATGACCAAAAAATGACTAGTATTAAAGTTCTTTATGCTGTCCGCTGTTCTGCCCTTCCGAATGATGAGGTTGTGTTCATTTAATAAGATAATTCATTAAGTTAATTGTTTAGCAAGATTTCATGTTTATCTTATCATTGACCAAAATCCATGTAAAGTAAAAATTATCTCTTTACCACTTGATAGCAGCTGTAAAACAGGTATTTGTCACAGACATTGAGCATATGCATTTAAATTTTATCTTATATTGTAAATACCTGTTAATACATGAATTTAAAAACCTCTGGTGCAGTTTTAGTTTAAAAAATGCTATGCTTTTTAACCCCTTGATTTCAGGTAAACAGGTAAATTCATTCATTAAGTCACAGAAGTTTTGTTCCTTTTTATTTCTTATTTTTATTTCTCTCTGTACAGATAGATTCTGAGTGATTCACTCTATTGAAATTCCATCTTCTGCCAAATCAGGATATCAAATTATTTACTTGAAAGTGATGGATCTGAATTGGACCTTTGCTCACTTAGACAACTTTGGACTATGCTTTTTCTCATGAATCCGTAGGTTAAATGATCGTCTGAAACTCTTCCCACATGAAGAGCACTGGTACGGCTTCTCTCCAGTATGAACTCTCTCATGATATTTCAATGTTCCTAACCGAGTAAAACTCCTTCCACAGTGTGAGCACTTGTGCGGCTTCTCTCCAGTATGTATTCTCTCATGAGCTTTCATGTCTCCTGACTGAGAGAAACTCTTTTCACAGTGTGAGCACTTGTACGGTTTCTCTCCAGTATGAATTTTCTCATGATCTTTCAAGGTTCTTGACCGAGTGAAACTCTTTTCACAGTGTGAGCACTTGTAAGGTTTCTCTCCAGTGTGAATTCTCTCGTGAGCTTTCATGTCTCCTGACTGAGAGAAACTCTTTCCACAGTGTGAGCACTTGTACGGTTTCTCTCCAGTATGAACTCTCTGGTGTTTTTTTAAGATTTCGGATGAAATAAAGCTCTTCCCACAGTCAATGCACACATGAGTTTTCACACCAGTATGAATAAGCTCATGGTGTTTTAAAGTCTGCAGTAGTAAGAAACTCTTTCCACAAACAGAACACACATAAGGCTTCTCATCTCCATGACTTTTCATGTGTCTTTTCAGGTGCTCTGCCACAATAAATGTCTTGTCACACTGATCACAGCCAAATGATCTTTCTCCTGAGTGAATCATCAGATGTTTTTTGAGACTTTCTGCCCATATGAAGCTCTTTCCACACTGATGGCATGGGAAGGGTTTCTCTTCATTGTGGATCCTCATGTGTTTCTTTAAGCCTGATTTAGATGAGAGTCTCTTTCCACACTGAGAGCAGGTGTGAGAACATTTCTCTCCTCTTCTTCGAGTGTTTTGTTGAGGTTTCTGAAACTGATGGAGTTTCTCCTCCACTTCACTTTGTTCCATCAGGTCTAAAACGAACATATTACGTTAGACAATTCAAGATTGAAATAAAAGTAATCCCTAGTTTTATTAATGTTAGAATCATTTTATTAATGAAAAATCATGAATGTATACAGACCTATTTGTTGTTCTGTATCTTCATCTTTTACTATGCAGAGTTCTTCCTTAAACTCCATCTTTACAATAGTATGTCAATAGTTTCTCCTGGAGTAATTCCTTCTGCTTGTTTCTTCTCCTGTGGGAAGATGGGAATATTCCCCAGTATTTTAACAGGTCAATAACTATGTGATGTGTGGGTGCAAGTCATTTAACAGATGCTTAAACTTTTTAGCATACTAAAAACCATACCTTGTCTACAGTTTCGCCTAAAACAACTGACAGACAACATACAGTAAAACTGTATTGCGTCATTCCTGGGATTCAGTGCCTTTTGTGTCCCATGTAGATCATGATCTTACTGCCTTAAAGGGTTAGTTCACCCAAAAATGGAAATTCTGTCATTAATGACTCACCCTCATGTCGTTTCACACCCGTAAGACCTCCGTTCCTCTTCAGAACACAGTTTAAGATATTTTAGATTTAGTCCGAGAGCTTTCTGTCCCTCCATTGAAAGTGTTTGTACGGTGCACTGTCCATGTCCAGAAAGGTAATAAAAACCTCATCAAAGTAGTCCATGTGACATCAGTGGGTTAGTTAGAAGTTTTTGAAGCATCGAAAATACATTTTTGGTCCAAAAATAACAAAAACTACGACTTTATTCAGCATTGTATTCTCTTCCGGAATCCTTTCCATTGAATTGATTCCATTGAATCCTCTCATCTGTCGGCGTTGGTAATGCACTTTTACGTCTTTGTTTTTGCCGATTAGGACATCCGCGACATGCACACTTACGCACCATTTTAAAAAATATAGCAATACCAAAATACAAACAATGTAGAATAGCTTCAATACAGCGTGCATCTCCTTCAGACTGTAAACGAAGCTCGGGCGCACTACATAACACGTCAGCAGCGTCTTACGTCAGAGTCGTGAACCCGGATGAACAACAGACCCGGAAGAGAATCCAATGCTGAATAAAGTCGTAGTTTTTGTTATTTTTGGACCAAAATGTCTTTTCGATGCTTCAAAAACTTCTAACTAACCCACTGATGTCACATGGACTACTTTGATGAGGTTTTTATTATCTTTCTGGACATGGACAGTGCACCGTACAAACACTTTCAATGGAGGGACAGAAAGCTCTCGGACTAAATCTAAAATATCTTAAACTGTGTTCCGAAGATGAACGGAGGTCTTACGGGTTTGGAACGACATGAGGGTGAGTCATAAATGACATAATTTCCATTTTTGGGTGAACTAACCCTTTAATATGTTGAACAATATCAATTTTAAACCTGTCTTAGTCATCAATAACACCATTTGAACTCAAAGCATATTGAAGTTGATTAAATTTTATTACAGCATTTTGAAATATATGACCATTTTTTCACATTTTTGGCTATATCAGTAATGATTCTAATGTATATGTTTAATTATTACATTTATGTTAACAATTATAATTAAAGTTTTTAGCTTGTATCAATTTATTGAGAGACAAGCTAAAATAAGAGTTGGAAAAATTGAATTAAATGACATATTATAAAGCAGTCTCACTTCTTTGGAGGGAAAACAACTTGGGAAAGTGAGTGAGGTCCTCTGCTATTTTAATGGTCTATTTTATTTTTAATTTTTTTTATTTTACCAATTTTATCTTTCAAATTTAATGTGGTCAACTTTAGCATGTCCACTATGTTAAGCGAAATATAAAAAAAGTTAGTAGAAACAATTTATATTTTAAAAATTATATTTAAAGACATTTTAAGGCAACTCTTGATACATTTTAATTTGTGTTGTCATCTCTAGTAGAGATGATGCAAGAACTGGAAATCCATTTATCTTTAAACTTCTTCGTTTTCATGGAGAACACGGCTCATTATTGCTTAGTAATGGCAGACTTTACGGGAGCGCGCTTTTGAAAAGAGAAGAAAGCGGCGCAGCCGACGTTTTCCACGCGCTTTTAGACGCGACATGTGAACGGCCCCGAAAGAGTGAATCATTTCGCGAAGCAATTGATTCAGTTTATTCGTATTTTCGAAAAGCTCAGTTTATCCAATCATCACCACCTCTCTCCAGGCTATACTGCACACAACACTTAATTATAAATGTGTATGAACTGTTACAACATAAACTAACTCACGTTATAGACTCCAGTTTAAGATTTCACCAAGATCTTTTATTTGTTGTGTCTGAGGGAGCACCATTCGTCTTCATCTGTTGTAGGATTACTGTAGGTTGTGAACTAACTACACAGTCTGCCATCTACTGTGCTGGAGTGAGAAGATAAAAGGCTGGGTGCTTTTATCCAACAGTCTAACATTATAGCACTAAAATAAGCAACAATTCTCACATTATTTCTCCATTTACATTCAGCTGTTCTACTGACCATGTATAGCAAGACTGATTTCACACATCACTCTGTAACCTTCATCACCTCACTGTAAAAAACAAAACAAAAAAACAGACCTCTCCAACTCAATTTTCTAGTGATAGTCAAATCTACATTTTTCAATTGGCCTACAGTCTGTTAACATTGGCTAAACATTATTTCTGATTAAGCCAATGTTAACGGACTGTAGCCACAATTGATAAAATTCAATTCACGCAAATTCAATTAGGCCCATTGAAATATGTGACCAGTCACTAGAAAAAAATGAGTTATTGAAATGTTATTGGTCCAATTGCATATTTTATATTTGTAGTAGCAATTGTTTATTTATGATTGTCCCAAAAGAAAAGAAAAAACGTGTATGAAAAAAATAAATGCATCAATAAAATACAGATACAGAACACAGACAACAGAGTTTACATTTTATCATCACTTTATTAACAAATCAATTCCAACAGTATCGATATTTAGTGAAAATAACTTGTTTCAAACAGAATATATTCCAAGTCTTATGCATGTCTTGATGTGGTGAAGAAAACTTTCAAAAAATGGCACTGGTTAAAAACCTGGAAATAAAAAGAAAGTAAAATAACATTAATAGCAAAGTTCCCCTGCATCACATCTGTTTAATGACCGAACAGAAGGTACACTTTATATAGCCTAATGAGGATGAAACTCAATCAATATAGATTTTGCTTTATCGTTTATTTCGTGGTATGTAAATATACCCAGCTTTTGGGAATGCTGACAGTTTCTGACGCGACCTAAACAGTTAATGGAGGAATAAGAAAAATGTGCTTGATGTGTTTGAGGCAATAAGTCCCCAAAGTGGCCGAAGGCAAACTCACTTCAGCGGTCGCATGGCGGATGGCGCACATATCACGCAAATTACATTCAAAAGTTGATCTAAAAGTATTTACACATACTGTACATGACACAAGGAAAATAAATAGGGTAACGTTAGTAGGGATACTAACCGGGAAAACACGAACATAAAAGCAATGAATTACTCGCGATTCTACAAAATGCCTATTGATTTATGCCAGCTCCTAAAGCAAAGCCAACACACCATACTCACCATAACGTCTTGAAACTTGCGACGATTAATATCTGTCTTCTAAGTTGAGAATGATTGTGTCAGCCTTCAAGTACCCCTGAAATCAAAATTTAAGTTTTTTAGCTTAGTATGAATATGTTAAGGTTATGGATAAGCTGGTGTGTTCCAAAACAATGACAAAATTCGCATTTAAGAGATATAAGCATATACTACATTACCAACCTGCCAAATGCGGGTAGATTTCAGCTGTGGCGGGGAAGACAGCCACTCTCACTAGCCACTTTGGAGGGTTGAATATAATTTCAGCCTACAAACGTAGCCAAGCTCGTTGTAGAACGAAATTACAATACGAAATATGAAACTGTAGTTGAAATTTCAGTTGAAATTACATCAAGATTGAATAATGCTGCGCGTTCCAAGACACTTTCAGTATCACCGGCTGATTCTGCACCGCTCTCCCGACTCCCGCGCATCCGCATTTGAATTCTCTATACTAATGTTTTTCTAGGGCGCATTTTGGGAATGGGCATACAGTTTCTTACTTCAAATTGATAGATTGACTAAACAATTAAATACGTTAGGTGAATATAAATTTTTAATTTCAACATTTGATCAATGTAACGATGACCCATTGATTTCAGGTAAACAAGTAAATTCATTCATTAAATAAGTCACATCGTTCCTTTTTATTTCTCAGCCTTATGTACAGAGTTTCTGTGTGACTTCAATGCAAAAAAAGTCTTCAATTTGTTCTCAATGCTCCCACCTCTAATACACTTGACAAAAAATAAATAAAATCTGAATATTAAACTATTTACTTGAAAGTGATGGATCTGAATGTGAACTTTGCTCACAACTATGAGCAATGCTTTTTCTCATGAATCCGTAGATTAGATGATCGTCTGAAACTCTTCCCACATGAAGAGCACTGGTGCGGCTTCTCTCCAGTATGAATTCGCTCATGGTCTTTCAAGGTTCCTGACACAGAGAAACTCTTCCCACATTGTGAACACATGTACGGTTTCTCTCCAGTATGAACTCTCTCATGATATTTCAATGTTCCTAACCGAGTAAAACTCTTTCCACAGTGTGAGCACTTGTATTGTTTCTCTCCAGTATGATTTTTCTCATGATCTTTCAAGGCTCCTGGCCGAGTGAAACTCTTTCCACAGTGTGAGCACTTGTGCGGCTTCTCTCCAGTATGAATTCTCTCGTGAGCTTTCATGTCTCCTGACTGAGAGAAACTTTGTCCACAGTGTGAACACTTGTACGGTTTCTCTCCAGTATGAACTCTCTGGTGTTTTTTTAAGATTTCGGATGAAATAAAGCTCTTCCCACAGTCAATGCACACATGAGTTTTCACACCAGTATGAATAAGCTCGTGGTGTTTTAAAGTCTGCAGTACTGAAAAACTCTTTCCACAAACAGAACACACGTGAGGCTTTACATCTGCATGACTTTTCATGTGTCTTTTCAGGTGATCTTCCAAAATAAATTTCTTGTCACACCGATCACAGCCAAATGATCTTTCTCCTAAGTGTAACAGCAGATGACTTTTAAGACTTTTTGCCCATGTGAAGCTCTTTCCACACTGATGGCATGTGAAGGGTTTCTCTTCATTGTGGATCCTCATGTGGTTCTTCAAGCTTGATTTAGATGCTAGTCTGTTTCCACACTGAGAGCAGATGTAAGAACATTTCTCTCCACTTTGACTGTTTTGGGGTTTCTGAAACTGATGGTGTTTCTCCTCCTCTTCACTTTGTTCCATCAGGTCTAAAAGGAACATATTACGTTAGACAATTCACGATTGAAATAAAAGTAATCCCTACACTCTAAAAAATGCTGGGTTAAAAACAACCCAAGTTGGGTTGAAAATGGACAAACCCAGCGATTGGGTTGTTTTAACCCAGTGGCTGGGTTAAATGGTTGCCCAACCTGCTGGGTAGTTTTATTTAACCCAAATATTGTTTAAAAATTACTGTATTTCTTGCTTAAAATGAACCCAAAATATGTTGGAAATTAACATTTATTAATATTTTTAATAAACAAACATTTATTAATACTTTTTTGAATAATATTTAAACAATAAACATTTATTAAATTGCTTATTAATAAATGCTCATCTTTTTGATTATTATTGTTGCCTCTAGTAATTATGAGTCTGATTTTTAATTTCCAACCTATTTTGGGTTCATTTTAAGCCAGACATATAGTAATTTGTAAACAATTGTTGGGTTAAATAAAACTACCCAGCAGGTTGGGCAAACATTTAACCCAACTGCTGGGTCAAAACAACCCAATCGCTGGGTTTGTCCATTTTCAACCCAACTTGGGTTGTTTTTAACCAAGCATTTTTTAGAGTGTAGTTTTATACCAGTTATTAATGGAGAATTAAAAATGGATACTGACCTATTTGTTGCTCTATATCTTCATCTTTTATTCTGCAGGGTTCTTCCTCAAACTCCATCTTTACAATATGTCAGTAGTTTCTCCTGGAGTAATTCCTTCTGCTTGCTTCTTCTCCTGTGGGAAGATGGGAATATTCCCAAGTATTTTAACGGGTCAACAGCTGTGTGATGTGTGGATGCAAGTAACTGGTCAGCATACTAAAAACCATACCTTGTTAATGGTTTCACCTGACACAACTGACAGACACCATATAGTTAAACTGTATTGTGTCATTCCTGGGATTCAGTGCCTTTAACATTTATTCCATTAAATAAAGGTTTCAGAGTGCAAGTCAAAACAGTTTCTTTTTGGCAATATTATGCCACAAATATTGTGTATTGAGATAAGTTAAATTGAACCTGGAATAATAATTTGTGAAACCAGATGAGACACTTTGTAATGGGTATGTATGATGGATTTTAAATATTTAAATAAATGTTTTTTTAGAAGTTGCAAACTGATTTCTCTCTTTCTCACAAACAACACAACAGTTACACCTTTTCAAATTCTTTTCTGGTGGTGCACAAGTCCTATTCTACAAATTACAAATTAAGAAATTCATATGCTCACATTTAAGCTGCGGTCACACTGGACTTTGAGCACACAAAATTTCTTCTGACACTGCAACAGTCGTGATATGACGTCACGCTCTGCAGAGTCTTTTTAAATACATTCATTCAACATTAAACAAATAGTATATTCAAAATGTAAATATATTTGCATTTGTGTGCATATGAATGGGATTCAATGGAATGAAAAGCGTAGTGTGTCCGCACCTTTATTCTGCAGTTGCAGCATACCTGTACACAAAAGTGTGAAGTCATGTACAAATTTTATTTCTGAACTGATATGTGAGATCTCACATTACATATCAGTATGTGAGAACCCACTCACACACTTGTGCTCTATCCAGTGATAAACATGTTCTTGTCGTTATTAATCAATCAGTAATCAACACAGCACCACTCCAAAATTGCCTTGCACTGTAGAATTACAGTTTTGGCAAGAAATGAAAAGTAGCTAATTATTTATTATAAATGCTACTATTTTACAATCAATATTTAAGACTACGTTAGAGAGGGGTAGAAGTCATTTTTATGGATGATAGGATTTTTTTTATTACAAACTTTACTTTATTTGAATGATCTACAAAAATTTGAGCCGATGAGTTTAATGATTTTTAGAATAGCATTAGTACACATGCAATGAAAAAAATTTAACGTGTTGTGTTTGTGAGAAAGAAAAAAACTACAAGTTTGCAACTCCTAATACATTTTCTCAATGACTTTATTGAAATATTCTCTACACCTTCCACTGTCCCAGGTGCTCAGTTTTGCTACAGTAATACTAGACATTATACAGCACATGCATAATTTGATTCGATGTTCTGATTAAATTTTTTTCCAATCACATTTTACCAATGCCAAACCACATCTATCTAATTAACTACTATAACTTTTGTATATAATTAATATATAAACAAGTGATATTTAATTGTTAACAAGGGTTTGGCTGGACCCTGCTGACCCAATCAGTATTTATCGTCCAATGGTCATACTTTAATTTTCCAGTTTCTCTAGTATTGCATCCTTTTCATGGGCTTTTAAAGGTGCCCTAGATTATGTTTTTAAAAGATGTAATATAAGTCTAAGGTGTCTCCTGAATGTGTCTGTGAAGTTTCAGCTCAAAATACCCCATAGATTTTTTTTAATTAATTTTTTTAACTGCCTATTTTGGGGCATCATTATAAACGCACCGATTTATGCTGTGGCCCCTTTAAATCCCATGCTCTCCGCCCACAGAGCTCGCGCTTGCCTTAAACAGTGCCTTAAAGTTGACAGCTAATATAACCCTCAAAATGGATCTTTACAAAGTGTTCGTCATGCATGCGTCGGATTATGTGAGTATTGTATACTGTTATATTGTTTACATTGATTGTGAATGAGTTTAAGGCTATGCTGCGTGGCTAAAGCTAACATTACACACTGTTGGAGAGATTTATAAAGAATGAAGTTGTGTTTATGAATTAT
>RJVU01023003.1:2609658-2642333 GCA_003731715.1 Anabarilius grahami
GTTTTTGATGAAAACATTCCAGGATTTTTCTCCTTATAGTGGACTTCAATGGCCTCCAAATGGTTGAAAGTCAAAATTACAGTTTCAGTGCAGCTTCAAAGGGCTTTAAACTATACCAGACGAGGAATAAGGGTCTTATCTCAGGTCAACAGGTCAGGTCAAAGTTTGAACTAATTGTTATATACTTGCACTAGCATATTGTATATGACAATTTAGTTCAAACTTTGACCTGTGGAGGGCAGTAATACACTTAGCAGTGTCTACACAGCCAGAATTCAAATAGAGAAGAAGAAGAAGAGAGCTAGTTCAAGATGAGCATTTATGGTTAAAATGTATAAAATTTAAATTTTTTTTAGAAAATGAGTGATGTATTCTCTAGATAAGACCCTTATTTCTCGTCTGGGATCGCGTAGAACGGTAAACCGTTTGGGGTCCATTGAAGTCCACTATATGGAAAAAAATCCTAGAATGTTTTCATCAAAAAACCTTAATTTCTTTTCGACTGAAGAGAGAAGGACATGAACATCTTGGATGACATGGGGGTGAGTAAATTATCAGGAAATTTTAATTTGAAAGTGAACTAATCCTTTAACACACCTGCTCCCCATTCACACCTGAGACCTTGTCACTAATGAGTCACATGACACCGGGGAGAAAAAATGGCTAATTGCGCCCAATTTGGACATTTTCACTAAGGGGTGTACTCACTTTTGTGGCCAGCAGTTTAGACATGGCTGTGTGTTGAGTTATTTTGAGGGGACAGCAAATTTACACTGTTATACAAAGTGTTGTGGGGTGTGAGAGGTGTACTCACTTCTGTGAGATACTGAATAGTAGTCAACATTTGAAGAGGATCAAAACCTTTCATCGAAGTTGTCCTAAAACCTTCTTCTAAGGACAACTTTGATTAACTTTTATGATCCAGTTCAAATGTTGACTACTGTACTTTGAATTACATAATACAGTATTATAATCGTGCTTCCATTTAACTACAGTTTAATGAATTACTTTTCCTCATGACATTTTCCTCATGTTGAATGCATTTGTTTTCAAGGCAATTAAAATAAATAAAATGTAACATCACTAATGAAGAGACGTATATCATTAACAAGTCCAATGGTTTTATTTAAACTTCACATGGTTTCAGCAAAACTTACCATTTTCATTAAAGAACACTAAAAGAAAAAAAAAACATTATTGGCCATACTGACCCTCTATTCACAAATACAAATGACACATTATATTCCATGTTCTGATGAGCTGCTCATTATTACACAGAGGCAGTGACTGCAGAAACTCGTGAAGAACAGCAAGAGATATAAGGTCAGACAGCATGTTCAACTCTTTATTCACGTTTACAATATTCTGTCTAAATTCATTGAACCAATACTATTTCTGAACAGTAAATAAGGATTAGCAGTAGTTAACTGTATCAGTACAGCATGTCGATATTGTTTCCAGTACATAGTCAAGCATATTCAATATACGAATCTTTATGAATTAATATCGTACCTAGAATACGGGATCAATCATATGAACGAGGCTAAGCATCGACATTTTTTCGTTTGTGAAATTGAGAATAATAATTTTGTGATCGGAAATAACTGGTAGACTACAACTTACCTCCAAATAGCAGGACCTTTTCTCCGGTTCTTTCCGGGATCGCGTTGACCATTTTATCCCGTTTGTCGTCGCCATCAAGGTCAGGCTGCGATGTCACTTGATTGAACTGGTCCGAATTCCCAAGATTGAGTGATGTATTGCGCTTTCAATGTTTTATTAAACAAATAAAGCATTGCAACATTGTCCTTCACCTGCAAGCCTCCTCCTGTGAGAGAGCAAGAGGGATTCAGACGAGTATCGTGATGTTAGCAGCTCTGATTGGCTGAAGGCAGTGAGCAACAAACTCTGATTGGTCACAGACTAAGTTGAAGAGACATTTGAATTCCGATAAACCACTCAACTCATATTTTCTTGCATGCACTTGTGCTGCTGGTGTGTTGTGTTAATATAGATGTGTGTGTACGATTGTAACATGATTCTTTTCTGCCAGTGTAAACTTATTAAACATATTTACACATATTTGCAAATTGTAGGCTACACTGCATATATTTAAAAATGGGCTTTTAACACATCAGTCATACATTTTAACACTTTCTGAAAGAAATATGCACAAGTAATGAAAGGAATTCCAATAATTAAACTTAAAAAATATACTCAAATTTACCTTTAAAACACTACAACTTCACGATATTAAATAATGTATTTTTTAAATATACTTTTTTTTAAATATACTTTAAGTGCATTGTTACAATTACTATTTTTAGCATAGTTTAAAATATATTTTAAAGTAATGTTCATATAAGCACACTTTAAAAAATACACAGAACGTTCATTTTAAGTTTATTTTTTAAGATGTTTAGAAAATATACTGGATTACAATTATTTTAAACTGTTAAAAGTTGTATTGTGAAAATAGGATGCTAATATACTTGTTATATATTTAAAAATGTTACACTTATTTGTTAGTATATATGCAATGTACTATTGAAAAGGGAATACATTTGAAATACAATAAAGTATACTTTTTTTTCACCAGGGATGGCATGGAAAGGGTTTCTCTTCATTGTGGATCCTCATATGATTCAAGTTTAATTTAGATGCGAGTCTGTTTCCACACTGAGAAGTACTTTGTCATTATGTCATCAAATCTTGGCCACTCTGTGTGAATATGCATTTTCCCAAACTCATCTTGTATATTCATATCTGTTTCTATAATAAAGGTGTTTTACAGCTCACTTTGTAAATGTGGGTTTGTAATCCTAATGTTCAGCAGTTATTAATAAAGTATCAAGAATAGACACCAACCTGTTCGTTTCTCTGCATCTTCATCAAGAATCAAAGTCAAGTCAAGTCACCTTTATTTATATAGCGCTTTTTACACTGCAGATTGTGTCAAAGCAGCTTTACAGTGATAACTGGTATATAATTTGGCTGCACAGCAGCTCTTAAAGAATAGTGTCAATGCAGGCAGACCAAAGCACTGTTGAATAAATGTCAAGAATACTGTTGAATATCAAATGTCAAGTCAAATGTCAAGTGTCCCCAACTAAGCAAGGCGACAGCGGCAAGGAACCCAAACTCCATCAGGTGACATCAGGTGGCAAACAGGTGGCAAAAAGGTGTTAAATGGAGAAAAAAACCTTGGGAGAAACCAGGCTTAGTCAGGGGGCCAGTTCTCCTCTGGCGAACAGTGCTTTGTTACGATTCAGGTTTGCTATCATAAGTCTGATAGGATCGCAACATTCAAAGTATTTATTTCAGTTCCATCCAGTTGAGGATCGTATTCATCACGCCGGTATGGACGGTTTGTTGAGGAACTGTGCTACTGGCTGTCGTGTCGATGAGGCCTTCACGATGGATGATCTAGTTGACTCGATCTCTGCTGATACTTCAGGGCTGCGTTGTGGTCGTGTCAGGGCACCGGTCCTCGGTCTCATCTGGATACGGCCCGGATCCGGTTGACTACGGTAAACCTCGGGATAAACAGAAAAACTAATATCAGCGTAGATGCCATTCTATTTCTGATGTAACGAGTACATCTGGTGTTATAGAAAGTGTTCCTGGTTCCGGCTGACCTATTTTATGCAGCCTAATAATCCTTTAACGGATTTGAAAATGTATAATGTGTTATGTGTATGCCAGGTTAAAGAGATACGTTTTTAGTCTAGATTTAAACTGACAGAGTGTGTCTGCTTCCAGAACAATGCTAGGAAGATTGTTCCAGAGTTTAGGTGCCAAATAGGAGAAGGATCTACCGCCTGCGGTTGATTTTGATATTCTAGATATTATCAGCTGGCCTGAATTCTGAGATCGCAATAAACGTGAAGGACTATAATGCATTAAGAGCTCGCTCAGGTACTGGGGACCTAAACCATTTAGTGCTTTGTAAGTAATTAGCTAAATTTTAAAATCTATACGATGTTTAACAGGAAGCCATTGCAGTGTTGACAGAACTGGGCTAATATGGTCATACTTCTTAGTTCTAGTATGAACTCTAGCTGCTGCATTTTGTACGAGCTGTAGTTTATTTATCAAGCGGGAGGAACAACCACCCAGTAGAGCGTTACAGTAATCTAGCCTCGAGGTCATGAACGCATGAACTAACTGTTCTGCATTCTTCATTGAGAGCATATGTCGTAGTTTAGATATATTTATCTAAGATAAATATATAAGATGGAAGAATGCGGTTTTACAGATGCTAGTAACATGGCCTTCAAATGAAAGACAGGTATCAAAGAGCACACCCAGGTTCCTAACTGACGACGAAGACTTAACAGAGCAGCCATCAAGTGTTAGACAGTATTCTAGGTTATTACGTGAAGAAGTTTTCGGTCCAAAAAGCAATGAGATAATTCATTAAGTTAATTGTTTAACAATTTTACCTTACAATTGACCAAAATCCATTTAAAGTAAAATTCATTTCATCTCTTTACCACTTACACAGACATTTAATTTCATATTCTCTTATATTGCAAATACCTGATTAAGTATGAATTTAAAAACATCTGGTGCAGTTTTAGTTTTTAAATATATATTACAACACACTTGGTGAATGTTACAGTGATGTTTAACCCCTTGATTTCAGGTAAATTCATTAAAGAAGTCACATAAGTTTTATTCCATTTTATTTTGTGAAGTCTCAAAATGTACAGAGTTTCTGAGCGAGCGATTTCACTCTGTTGAAATTCCAGGTTTGCCAAATCTGATTATCAAATTATTTACTTGAAAGTGATGGATCGGAACTTGAACTTTGCTCACTTAGACAACTTCGGACATTGCTTTTTCTTATGAGTCTGTAGACTAGATATACGGGCATAACTCTTCCCACATGAAGAGCACTGGTACGGCTTCTCTCCAGTATGAACTCTCTGGTGTGTTTTTAAGGTGCCCGATTTAGTAAAGCTCTTCCCACAGTCAAAGCACATATAAGGTCTCACACCAGTATGAATACGCTCATGCTCTTTTAAAAACTGCAGTATTGAAAAACTCTTTCCACAAAAAGAACAAAAGTGAGGTTTCACAGCAGCATGAACTTTAAGGTGTCTTTTTAAGCCTGATGAAAAAACAAATGTTTTATCACACTGATCACAGCTGAATGATCTCACTCCAGAGTGAGTGTGCAGATGATTTCCAAGAGTGCTTTTGCGATTGAAACTCTTTCCACACTGAGTGCATGTGAACGGTTTTTCTCCAGTGTGAATTCTCATGTGATTATTTAGGTCTCCTTTGTAACTGAAACTCTTTCCACACTGAGTGCATGTGAACGGTTTTTCTCCCGTGTGAATTCTCATGTGATTTTTTAGGTCTCCTTTGTAACTGAAACTCTTTTCGCACTGAGTGCATGAGAACAGATTCTCTCCAGGGTGAATTTGCATGTGTCTCTTAAGGGCTTTTTTACGTGTGTAAGTCTTTCCACACTCAGAGCAGGTGAATGATCCTTTGACTCCAGTTTTTCCAGCTGGTTGTTGTGTGAAATTCTTCTCAGTCTTTGAAACAACAGCGTTTTCATCTTCATTTGTGAAATGATGATGTCGGACTTCATTCGCTTCCATCAGTTCTAAAAATCAACATATTAAATTCTCACAATTCAATTTAAGAAAGACAAATAGGAACAAGATAATTATACAGGAAGTGAGCCTTAATTTAGCACAAATCTAGTTTACTACTGAGTCTATACAGATTTTAGATGTATTGTTCTGTCAGGTTTCATCATTAAAGAGAATGAAGGAAAACACCAACCTATTTGTTCCTCTGTCTCTTCATCTTTTATTCTGCAGGGTTCTTCCTCCAACTCCATCTTTACAATAGTATCTAAGTAGTTTCTCCTGGAGTAATTCCTCCTGCTTGCTGCTTCTTCTTCTTCTCCTGTGGGAAGATGGGAATATTCCCCAGCATTGAGTGGCTGTGTGAGTGGCTTCACTGACTGAAGCTGCTCATTTAGCAGATGATCATCACACTTACATGATCATCACTCTCAATTATCCAGCTTCGATCAAATACTTGTTTATAAGCAATTCCCTGATTACTACTCTTCACAGACTGCTTACACAAACTGTTAGGGTTTTGTTCAGTTTAGTCTTTGTTTTCATTACGTTCACCTTGTTTGCTCTTCAGTTGACCCAGTGTGTTTGATTAGTCATTTAGTTCACCTGGTGTTCATCAATTATCTAATTAGTTCCCTCATTAGTTCTTTTATACTTACTCCTTGGGCAGGGGAGGGGTGTGGAGCAGAGATGGCAGGAAGTGACGTAGGAGTGGGAAATTAGGTAGAGATGGGGGAAGGAGATGCGGGAGAAACGAACAGTGGAGACTGGTATACAATAGTGCGAAATTCCAAAAGGAAAAAGAAAAAAGAAAATGAAAACCTTAATGATGATAATCGTTGGGATTCGGATGTGGAGAGTATTGTCAATACATCTCTAACTAGAGGGGAAGATTTTAAGGTAAAACTTCAGTTTGATTCTCCCGGTTCTGTTAACCCATTGAAGCTGATGAAAGCTTTACATGACACTGTAGGTACTGTAAATGTTAAACCACTTAGGGATGGCAGTTTGCTGATTACTTGTTCTGATGCCAAACAGAGAGATGATATGATTAAAGTGACAACTTTGGAAGGAAAGAGTGTCAAATGTTCTGTTTGGGGACAAAAGAAAACAGTGCAAGGGGTTATTACAGGGATTTCAACTGACTTAACCACTGAAGAAATCTTGGAAAATGTATCAGGAGCTAAAGTTGTGAAGGCTAGGAGATTGATGTATTCCAAAAATGGAACAAAACAGGAGAGCTTATCTGTCTTATTACAATTTCATGAGGAAGTGCTGCCAACAAGAGTTAAAGTAGGATTTCTGAGTGTGGTAAATGTGGAGGAGAAGATCATGAATATGGCAAATGTAACGAAGGTACAAAAATCAAATGCTGCAACTGTAGAGGTGAGCATAGTGCTGCGTACAAAGCGCATAAACGAGCGGCGGAAGTACAGAGAATCAGAGTAGAAGGAAAGATGACATATGCTGAAGCCATTAGGGAAACTAATACAAAAAGAAGTATGATGGTATCGCCAATAACGAGAATGACTGAACAGAGTCAGGACCAGAATTCTAACAAGATAAGAAGAGAATATGATAGGCCTACAGCAACCAAACCAAGTAATGGAGTGGATAGTGTTGTGTTTGTAGCATTTCTGGCCGAAGTTGTCAATTGTTCAGCTCAAACACAAAGCAGAACAGAGAGGATTAAAATGATCATAAAGGCAGCACAAAAATACCTTAATCTGGGGGAATTAACAGTAGATGCAATAAATGAAACACTAATAGCAGGGACACAGGAAACTCAGTCATCATGTGGAGAATCATAATGGTTTTTGCAATTCTGCAATGGAATGCTCGAAGTCTTTGCTCTAATAGGCAGGAATTTAAAAAGTATATTGAAGAAAGGAGTGAGAAACCAAATGTTATTTGTGTGCAAGAAACATGGCTTAGGCCTCACTTAAATTTTATATTACATGGCTATGTGGCTGTACGCAGGGACAGGGAAAGTGGCACTGGAGGTGGTGTAGCTATGTTTATTCAACAGGGAATAGGATATAGGATTATAAATATAAGCAAAGACACTGAGGCGATTGTAGTTGAAGTATGGATCGGAAAAACGAACATATGGATAGTGAACTATTATAATCCATGTGGGAAACTAAGTAAAGAAGCACTTGAAAAGATAATTGGTGAAGAAACACACAAGACAGTTTGGTGTGGGGATTTTAATGCTCACAGAACACTTTTGGGGTGGTACACAGACTGATAATAATGGGAGTGTGGTGGAAGAATTTATAGAGGATCAAGATCTAGTTTGTTTGAATGATGTAAGAGTAACTAGAGTAGATGTAGCAAGAGGGTTGGAATCCCCAATTGATCTCACTTTGGTATCTAAACAAATAGCAAGAGTCAGTAAGTGGGATGTTGTACACGATACCACAGTAGGTAGTGACCATTACCCAATAATCTGTGAAATAGGAGTGGGACCAATTCAGTTGGAGGAAATAGGTTTCCCTAGATGGAAATTAAGAAATGCCAACTGGACACTTTATAATATGACATGTAGTATGAGGTTTGAAGGAATAAGTCAAAACGGGTATGATAGTATAGATGACTTTAATGCAAATGTTGTAGAAATCATGCACTCCACTGCAAAATAAGTTATTGGTAAAGGAAATGGATTAAAACAACATAAGGTAGTCCCCTGGTGGTCAGATGAATGCAATAAAGCAATTAAGGCAAGAAATAAAGCTTTTTGGAAAGTTAAAGGATCCTTTTCTTTCAATTACCTAATAGAATACAAAGACACAAGCAGATGTTAGACGAGCAATTAGAAAAGCTAATCGAAATTACTGGAAGCAATTTTGCAATAACATAGGAAGAGAAACACATATTAGTCAAGTGTGGGGTATGATAAGAAGGATGGGAGGAATTAGGAGGGAGTATACATTGCCAGCTATTAAATGTAATAATGAAATTATGATAAAAAATAAAGATAAGGCGGAGGCTCTGGCAAAAACATTTGTTAAAGTTCATAGCTCTACTAATCTGACACCTGATGCAAGGAAAGGTAGAGATGAAGTAATGAGAGAACACTCTAACATACTAATGGAAAAGGATGATTTTAATGGAATACTAAATGTTTCCTTTTCTTTATTTGAGCTGAAAAGAGCGTTGGTAGGAGCCAGAGCAACGTCCCCTGGTAAGGATGAAATATGTTATAAAATGGTTGAAAACTTAAATCATCAAGCGCAGTTAGTGATCCTGCAGCTATATAATAAGGTGTGGGAGTTAGGGGTATTGCCGTCAGCATGGAAATACTCTGTTGTTATCCCAATTGGGAAACCAGGGAAAGATAAAGGTGAAACAACTAGCTATAGACCTATCGAATTAACATCTAACTTATGTAAAATAATGGAACGTATGGTCACTGACAGGTTAACTTACATATTAGAGAGCAGGAATTTGCTAATACCACAACAGAGTGGTTTCCATAGAGGGAGGTCAACTATGGATCCAGTGATATGTTTGGAGGATGAAATTAGGAAGGCTCAGGCTAAAAAGGAACTGGTAGCTGCTGTCTTCTTTGATGTGGAGAAGGCCTATGATATGTTGTGGAAAGAGGGTCTTCTTATTAAATTAGAATCCATGGGAATTGGTGGAAGAATGTTCAACTGGATTATGAATTTTCTGAAGGATAGGACTATAGAGGTAAGAGTTGGAGTATGTCTACTCCAATGTCTACTCTATAGAAAATGGGGTACCGCAATGTAGTCCTATTTTATTTAGTATCATGATTAATGAGGTTTTTTTAGAGGTTGATGCTAGCCTTGGGAGGTCTTTATATGCAGATGATGGAGCAATATGGGTGAGGGGTCGTAATGCAGCATTTGTTGGAAAGAAGCTACAGACAGCAGTCAGCACTGTTGAGAAGTGGGGGAACAGATGGGGTTTTCGGTTTTCTTTGGACAAGACGTAGGTTATTTGTTTCTCTAAGAAGCATATTAATCATGCAATACAAGTTACTCTTTATGGGCAATTAGTTAAGCAGGTTGAAAAAATAAGGTTTTTAGGTGTGTGGATGGATCATAAGCTGACATTTGGAGATCATATACAGAAAAATGTTACCAAATGCAAGAAGGCAGTCAATGTTATGAGATGCCTGGCAGGAAGTGGTTGGGGTGCTAGTATGAACTCTCTTAAACATATTTATATTGCCTTAATTAGATCAACATTGGATTATGCATGCATTGCATTTAGTTCAGCTGCAAAATCTCACTTGCAAAAGCTTGACCTGGTTCAAACACAAGCCCTCCGCCTATGTAGTGGTGCATTCAAGACTTCTTCAGTCCCAGCTCTCCAGGTGGAGGTTGGGGAGATGCCTTTATCTTTGAGACGTCTTCAGCTTGCCATGGTATATTGGGTAAAGTTGCAGGGGCACAAGCAGGGTCATCCAACCAAACCTGTGTTGAACACATGTTGGGAACATGGAAGGAAGCAATTTAACCGTTTTGGATGGGTGGGAAACAGCCAAGCCGAGAAACTGGGACTAGTTAAATATACCTACAGCTGTACGGTGGCATTACCTGCTATTCCTCCTTGGATATTTCCATTACCAGTTGTGGATCTTGAAATTGCAAAGATATCAAAATACCAAAGGAATATGGTGTGATGAATGATCTGGTGTGATGAATGATCTGTAAATATTCAAATATTTACAGACGGCTCAAAAGATCCAAATACAGGAAAGACGGGAGCAGCAGTATATATACCACATTTTCAGAAATCAATATTAAAAAGAAAATCAGATCATTTAGCAGTTTACACTGTGGAACTTTTAGCTATTTTACTAGCACTCACGTGGATAGAGGTTGGGCCTAACCAATATATCATCTGTTCGGACTCAATGGCATCGTTAATAAGTATTGCAAATTGCAAATCTGTATGTAGGCCCGACTTGATTTACGAAATCTTTCATAGTCTGTATAGATTACAGTGCAATCTTAATATTACTACAATCTTAATATTACAGTGCGTTTTGTCTGGGTCCCATCTCATGTTGAAATGAGGGTAAAGAAGTAGTTGATAGTATGGCTAAAAAGACTCTTAAGTCAGACATGCAATGGACAGATCCATTGAATAAAACAGAAATGAAAAGTGTCATTAAAACAGAAGTCAATAAGTTATGGCAAGGACAATGGGAAAAGGAGACCAAAGGTCGTTTTTTTATATAAAATACAGAAACAAGTGACAACAAGGAGGCAGGGTGGTTGGAAGCGAAGGGGAGAAACGGTGATCACAAGATTAAGAATTGGACATACAGGTCTCAATCATAATCTCAGTCGCTTAGGGAAACACGCAACAGGACTATGCATAAACTGTGATAAAAGAGAGACTGTAGAACATGTATTGCTGGAGTGTGAAGCATACAGCACAGAGAGAACCATACTCTTAGAAAGAATCAAAGAATTAGGATATACACATTTGTCAATAGAGGGTTTACTTTCTTTTTATACATCAAAACCATCAGCATGGCCAGTTCTTATGAGATACTTAAAAGAAACTAGAATCTAAGAACAACCAAGAATACTATACATTTATTTATTTATTTTATTATTATTATTTTTTTTTTTCTCTTATATATATGTATAAGCGTCTAAATCCGCATTGAAGCTCCACACCCCAAACAGTTGGTGGCGGTAATGCACCAAATTGGTATGCCAATTTATGATGATTATTACTCTTAGGTTGTGTTTCCAATTAGAAATTAATCATTAGTTATGTATTATTTTAGATATTTGATTATTCTGGGTATCTCTTATTTTCAATTATTCTTTCATTACAGACCCATATCACTTCGAAAAGTCACTTCGGCCGTTTTAGTGCTTTTCACGATCACATCAAATTCGCCAGTTCTGGCCTTAGTCAGAGGGTGCAGAGTTTACTAATGCATTTGAGTTGAACCGCCACATGCTTGTTCATACAAAAATACAGTTTTCTTAGTCACTATACTGCAACTTGCTAAGCCAGTTGATAGACAAAAATCAAAAAGTCCCATGATATGCAACATGCTCCTTTCATTGAGCCTTTAGTTTCAATCTATCCTGACGCAGATTTGCGGAAATATGGACTCCAATAATCTACCGGTCATAATGATTTCAGAAGAATCCAGAGTAAATCAAATATAACATTTTATTGGTCAAGTAAAAATGTCAATTTCATAGTTGGAATTAGAAACCAATTCAGAAATAATAAATGCATAACATCGATTACTCAAAGAAATGCATATACACACGGTGATGTGTGAATGTCTTCAGACATTCGCCCATCTCTGTGTGGGGGTTCTGGCTACAGAAGATCCCCCAAGACTGCTTTGCACTTTACCTTTTATACCAGGACCAGAACAAAATGATTGTACATTTTTATTACACCAACACCTGTTTTGGGGGGAGAGGAGTGGGTTTTCACAAAAGGCACCACCCAAAAAGAGGACAGAATTTTCCTTAGTTTTCAATCTTCTTCATAATACCAGTGACTGCTGTGAAATTCAGACCATTTTACCAATCGTTTAAAATTAAAGACTTTTAAAATGATACCAAACATGAAAGGATAAAACAATAGATACACAAGTTACATTAAATGTCTTGAAGAATTTTCAGTGACTTGAGTCAGGGGGAAGGGAAGGTGTGTTTGTGTGTGTGTGTTTGGTAAGGGAGGCGTTGTCCTTTTGGGGTTAGGGCGAGGCGTTGTCCTTTGCTATTTCTTTGAGATCTTCTTCTCCAGATGAGTTTTATTGCTTTATTGCAGGATGCTTGATCTCAGTTTTTGTCTAGCAGGAAATTCAAGCCTTACAGTATATTTTAGCCAACAATAAAACGAAATTTGTTATAAAACACCACTCTGCCTCTTTTCGTTTTATTTAAAAAACAAACAAACAAAAACATATTAATAGCCTCAGGCAACGAGTGATTGATTATCTGCAATGTCTGCATATATTTATAGCAAAACGAAATATTAAACAACCCTGCCTCTTTTCATATATATTTCAGAAATATTACATGTAATACTATTTGTGCATACTCTTATTATCTTCACTGTAATGAAATGAAATAGGCTATAACATAAAACACAACCCTGTCTCTTTTTGTTAAATGTCAGTTTTAATGATCAATAATAGCCATTGTAAAAGGTACGAGAATATACAATAAGAAATAAAGCAAACAATTCAGTCAAGCGTACAAAATCAGCGCTTTAGTAGGATACAAAAGTTAAATAGCCATATATAAAGTTATGAAACATCACGTTGCCCTCAGCCAAAACGGAGCCAGCGGCAAACGTCAGAAGGATTAGCCGAGGTAAGGCTGCTCTCGGCTGGGCACATGAGCGCTGAGCGTCCGGTGATCGCCTGGATCTCACAACTCCGACAACGTCAGATTTTAAGAAAATAAATTTTAAGAGAGGCGCTATCTTATCAATAAACCACAAATTTGAGCTTTAAACCAGCACATTCTCACCTGAAAAACATATATGAACATAACATTTGGCAGACGCTTTTATCCAAAGCGACTTACATTGCATTATCCTATACATTTGTATCCGAGTATGTGCAATCCCTGGGAACGAACCCATGACCTTGGCATTGCTAGTGCCATGCTCTAACCACTGAGCTACAGGAAAGTGTTCATGTGAAACATGGGAAATTTGCCATTTTCACTTAATTTAAATAGCATCTAATTGTGCTAGCACTTACAGCAAATAGCCGCTGACTTTTTTTTCTCTCCTACAGGTGACTGTTTTTTTTTTTTTTTTTCAAGAACTTGAACAAAAAGAGTTTAACAACCACAAATGGCCTGGTACAAAATAGAACATTTCTTAAACAGACAACAGACAAGTATCCGACAGAGAACAAATGATTTTTAAAATAAATAAATAAATAAAAATAAAACACACTAAGGGTTCTCTGCAAGATTGAGATCCTCTATCAAATTATAGAGGATTACAGCATTCTTTTCTTCATTATTTTTAAGATAAGAAGTAATTACACAATTCCTTATGAAATATGAAAAAGTTTGGTAGTGTTTTCAAAAATCTGTTTTTATGCAAGAAAAATTTTCCAAGAATAATAAATGTATTAATTGCCAAGTCATATGTTTCTTCTTCCATAAACATAACAAAAATAACATTTTCTTTTGTTTATACAGGTACATTTTCAACCTTTGGACATAACCAGTAATGCATATCCTCCCAAAAGGCACAAGCATAGTTACAGTCATAGAAAAGATGTTCTATTGTTTCGATCTGATCATCACAAAAAGAGCAGTTGTTAACATCAAGACCAAATCGACACCTTAACAACTCTCTGGAAGGATATATACCATTAATAATTTAAAAGTGGACTTCCTTTGCTTTTGATGTAACTGGGTATTTAACGTACTTTGTTCTTAAGACTTTAACTTCAGCTTTCGAAAAGTTTTGAGAAATTGAAAGTTTATTTGAAGAAAAGGGATATAATTCCTTAACGAATGCTTTTCTAATTGTGATATTAGGTAAATTTATACTAGTGAGAGCAACTCCATTCACCAAAAGCTTAGGAAGAGAAGGGGTTACATTACTTTGAGATAAATTGAGAGACAACTGAATTATAGATTGTGGAATTGCTTTGATGATAATATCATATTGATTCCTGTCAGTTAAATTAAATCTTGAACAAAATATCTCAAAAGAAATAATTCCAGTGTTATCTAATATATGTATCACAGACCATTTTCCTTTCTCCCACCAATTTTTGTAAAATAAAGACTTATTTCTAAAAATCACATATCTACAATTCCACAAAGCGATATTATGGGGACTAAAGTTATGCTTGTAGATCAATTTCCAATAAAGTAAAATCCTGTTGATGAAACAATGACAATTTAACAGGGAGCCTTTTAAGGTTATAATCGCATCTCCTACAGGTGACTTCCCGGGCTCCATAGTCTCTTCCTGAATCAAGATGGACTCAACATGATCAGGTGTTTGAAATGAAAACAAATGGTGCCATCTAGAGGAAAATATGTGGCGCTGCAAACCATTGTCATAAAAACTCAAGTTATTCTGAGGATCAAAACCACACTCAAATTCTTTTCTATTATAAATTCTGTTTAGAGAATTTTTATTTGATTTTAAAGTCCTTGTTAAAAGCTTAAAGGTACACTATGTAACTCTTGGCGCTCTAGCGGTTAGTAAACAAAACTTAATTCGTCTTGTGGAAGAATATTAAAGCCAGAGCTATACTTCTCTCTGTTTATGTAGCCTATATGATAAGTCACACAAGTACTGGCTTTTGATATTCCTCAAAGGTTGTCTAAAACAGTCTGAATATAAACAGTCTGAATATAAACAGTGTAGGCACAGGCGTATTTTGCAGGTGGGACATGTCCTGTCAATATCTTAAAGGATTAGTTCACTTTAAAATGAGAATTACACCAAACTTTACTCAACCTCAAGCGAGCCTAAGTGTATATGACTTTCTTCTTTCTGATGAACACAATCTGAGTTATATTAATAATTATCATGATGCGTTTATAATGGCAGTGAACGGGGGCAACAAGTTTGAAAACATGTTAAAATGCAATTAAAATGCAAGTTTTTACAGAGCTTTATTTATACTTTTTAATGTTCAATACTTTGCACTTTAAAATAAACATCTAAATGTTAGTTCAGTAGTCCCTATGTAACAGAAGACAATTTAATTGTGGTGTTAATTAAGGGATAATAACCAGTTTAGCTTACTCATTTTGTATTCACTATTAGGATTTCCTAAATTGTAAGTTTAATCTACATAGTTCTTTTCCCATGGTTGAAAAATTAATTGTGAGATGATACGTTTCAGAAGACTTCAGAAGACTATCATCTGGATCAACATGCACATTCCCAAATTTCTATATCCTAATTATTGTTAATATGTTATTCATTTTTCCAGGAGCTCATTGCTTCTACCTTCAGTTAAATTGCTAACAGTGTTTGTAAATTAATTGCCTAAATTATTACATTATTTGCTAACTGCATTCTTTAAATTGTAATGTTGACATGCATTCTCTGTAAAGCTGCTTTGAAATGATATGCATTGTGAAAAGCGCTATACAAATAAATATGAATTGAATTGAATTGAAAATATGGATATTTTTCTTACACAAACGCATCGCTTCGCTTCAGAAGGCCTTTATTATCCCCCCGGAGCCGTGTGGAGCACGTTTATGATGGGTGGAGGCACGTTCTTCAGCTTAATACTCATTGGTCCTGTTCACTGCCATTATAAAGCTCATATGTGTCAGGATATTTATTAATATAACTCCGATTATGTTCATCAGAAAGACAAAAGTCATGGCTTAGGGTGAGTAAATCTTGGGGTAATTTTCATTTTAAAGTGAAATACTCCTTTCAAGGTAAAGAATTTGTGAAATCTTTTTTTTTTTTTTTTAAAGATTCACTGAATGTAGTTTGTAACAGTATATTTCAAATGGAATTCTTACTGCCAGGTGGTTCTAATTGGACGCTGTTGCATCTTACAGGTTTCCATCCTTCACCAACAGGAGATTCACCAGTCATTATCAATTCCTGATGTTTATTTTCCATACCATGTGCTGGTCTCTCTCTGCTGTGTTCAGGAAAATACATGATGCAGTGCAGGATTCAAACCCCTTTAATGTGTGTAGTGAACATGAAATTACATTTTTCTGTTAGTATTGGAGTTATTCATGTAATGTGGCATATTTACTTGTCGAACTGTCATTTATGGCTCATTAAAGTGACATGTAATAGCTTAAAGGATTAGTTCACTTTTAAATAAACTTTTCCTGATAATTTACTCACCCCCATGTCATCCAAGATGTCCATGTCTTTCTTTCTTCAGTCGAAAAGAAATTAAAGTTTTTGATGAAAACATTCCAGGATTTTTCTCCTTATAGTAGACTTCAATGGGCACCAAACGGTTGAAGGTCAAAATTAGTTTCACTGCAGCTTCAAATTGTTCTACACGACCCCAGATGAGAAATAAGAGTCTTATCTAGTGAAACCATCGCTCATTTTCTGAAAAAAATTGAAAATTATATAAGTTTTAACCAGAAATGCTCATCTTGAACTAGCTCTCTTCTTCTTCTTTATTAGAATTCCGGCAGTGTAGACGCTTCTAAGCATATTACTGCCCTCCACAGGTCAAAGTTTGAACTAATTGTTATATGCAATATGCTAGTTCAATAGTATATAACAATTAGTTCAAACTTTGACCTGTGGAGGGCAGTAATACGCTTAGAAGCGTCTACACTGCTGGAATTCAAATAGAGAAGAAGAAGAAAGCTAGTTCAAGATGAGCATTTCTGGTTAAAACTTATATAATTTTCAACTTTTTTCAGAAAATGAGTGATGGTTTCACTAGATAAGACCCTTATTTCTCATCTGGGATCGTGTAGAACAATTTGAAGCTGCAGTGAAACTAATTTTGACCTTCAACCGTTTGGTGTCCATTGAAGTCTACTATAAGGAGAAAAATCCTGGAATGTTTTCATCAAAAACTTTAATTACTTTTCGACTGAAGAAAGAAAGACATGGACATCTTGGATGACAAGGGGGTGAGTAAATTATCAGGAAAAGTTTATTTAAAAGTGGACTAATCCTTTTAGTCTTTATTAGTCAAAATTGACTTGTGCTAGGATGATGCAAACACTTTATTTTATGTTGATCAGTTCCTGTAGCTCAAAACGTAAAGATGACTTGCAAGGCCAAGGTCATAATTCTCAGGGTAAGGCATGATCTGATAAACGTATAGCTTAAAAAAAAAAAAAAAAAAATTTATTTAATGCAACCAATTTAGTTAAACATCAGTTTCAATTAAAGATGCAATGTGTAAAATTTGGGAGGATCTATTGACAGAAATGCAATATAATATACATAACTATGTTTTCAGTGGTGTATAAAGACCTTACATAATGAACCATTCAAATTTTTTTTTATTATCTTAGAATGAGCCATTTCTTTCTCATACACCGTGGGTCCCCCATCCATTATGCACCAGCATGTTTCTACAGCAGCCCTTAACAGACAAACACTCTACAGAGCATGTTTCGTCACTATGTCTAAATCGTTCATGTTTTTAGAGGCAGCTTGCATCGTCACTACATTGAATATGCACAAAGTAGTAGTAGTAGTCGTCTGGTTTATTGGAAGCAGAGACCGTTCTTAGTGTAGATTACTCATTTTGTAATCACAAATTGTCAAGTTTAATTTACATAGTTCTTTTCACAATGCAGTTTTCCAAAGCAGCTTTACATAGTTTTCTCAACTATACAGTGCTGATGCTAGTTAGCTAGGTTTAGTACAAGTCAAGAGAAAAGTGAAAGTGACATGTGAAGTGATCAGTGAATAGTGAACACACACACACACACACACAAACACCCTGTGGCTCTCATTGAGCGATTGGGGGTTCAGTGTGTTGCTTGAGAGCATCTCCGTTATTTCATGCCTGTACTGAGATTCAAACTGGTGACCTTCAGGTTACCAGTCTGACTCTCTAACCATTAGGTCACGGCTGCCCTGAAGTCATATATTAGGTAAATTCAGCTGATATGAACTGAAGGATATTGATCAAACAGTAAAATGAGCAATTAAAGGGATATAGTTCACCCAAAAATGAAAATGTTGTTATCATTTACTCACCCTCAAGTTGTTGATGGTAGCCATTGACTTCCATAGTAGGAAAAAAAATACTATGGAAGTCAATGGCTACCGTCAACTGTCTGGTTACCAATATTCTTAAAAATATCTTCTTTTGTGTTCAACAAAGAAACTCATATAGGTTTGGAACATCGTGAGGGTGAGTAAATGATGACAGAAATTACATTTTTGGGTGAACTATCCCCTTAAGTATCTGTAAGGATATTGCCATATTGATTGACGAGGCGATGCCGGCAGTGGTCATAGAGGTTTGCAGTCTAACTTGCTATGATTGAGGTGTTGGCGATGACATAGATTTTTGGCTGTTGTCCAGTTGAGTGTTGGCAGCAATTCATGCTATATGAAGTCCACCGTAGTTCCCGAAGTAATGCATGCTCTCTTCGTGATCTGGTGGATGCAGGCTACAGCCAATAGTCAATGTTTAGCTACACATAACATTGAGTGGAACATCCTGCTAGACTGAAGCTGACAGAATTAAATTAAAATAAGCCATCAGTGGTTAAGTAAAAATGCATTTATATAATATATTGTAGGCCTATATATTCAATAATGCACTTAACATTAAGCTATATAGTACTCCTCTCTCAAATTAATTTTTTCTAGTCAGTTAACATGCTATTGCAAATGGATATCTTACATAATGTAATTGTAACATTTGGTGTCAAGCAGTCTTTGTTATTTCCGTGGTTGAAAAATTAATTGTGCGATTACAAAAGATGATGCACTTCAGTACTGTAAAATGTGTTCTGGGGCTTTCTATAAAGAAATTTGAGGTAGAGTCTTAACCCTTTGGATTAAAGCCCTGAGGCACTGTGTTTTGTAATAAGCTCTGATGAGAAGTGTAGAGGAGTTTTTTTTTGTTTGAGGTAACCTTGTTGTAAAGTGTTCAGAATCACAAAATAATAATCCCCACTGTACACCCCAAAATCACAACATTTTGCTCCACCACGTTTGAAGTTGTGGTGCCACCCTTTTAGCACCCTCTTATGTTCAATTACGATTTCACATTGTACTGTAACTTGATGTGAATTGATGAAGATCAATCAGTTCTGGACAGTAGAGAGGAGAATGGTCAGGCAGGCAGGGGTCAGAGTCCAGGGCAATCAAATCTGAATTGTGAGACGAGAATCAATGTCAGACAGACAGGATGGTCAGGCGAGGGGCAAACAGGACCAACAGGGAAATCCTAACTCACGATTGGAATCAGGCAGGTGTTCACATCCAAACTCCAGCACCAGTAACAGTCCAAATGGTCAGCAGCAACAGAATTGTCCGAGATCAGTGGATTCTAGAGGGGAACCGGAAATTGGACCGCAAACTGGGCAGAGAAAACATATGTGAGATAAAAAGAAAACAAAACTAGACAAGGAAAAACTTACAGGTGAACAACAAGAAACACAGAACACACTGGCAGAGAACAAATAGAAAGAAAGCACAGATACAGCAGAGAAATCAAGCAATAAGGGGAGACAGGTGAGCTCAAAAGAGCGGAAGTGCTGATTGCGAAACACAAACGGCTGTGTGCGAACACACATGGAAAAGACGGAAACAAAAACAAAGAAATAAGAAAACAGAAGGAAGATCAAACCCTGACAGTCGTTACAGTTGATCTTAGCTTGGTCCATTTTAATGAAGCAGCCACCGCGATCTGTCATTAAAGAGCATCAAACAAACACTCATTGTTTGAATTGCACAATAAAACTGACATAAAGATGATGCTTTATCAAAAATAGCAAAAAAATCAAAACAGGGGAAATGTAAGTTTCCTGCCTTTTTGAAGCGTCTATTTACACTAAGTGCAAATAGCATGCCTTGTTGGCAAACACTATTTACACTAGCTCCGCCCACCAATGTCTGGTTGGGCCACTCACCTGACTTTTAACGCGATCGACGCAGGTTCGAATCCGCCTTTTGCAGAGCTCGTATTTATTTTCAATAAAAATGAAAATAATGTTCTAAAAGTGGAAATAAACTGCAAACGACTGTTTAATAATATTAAAAGTGTTTATTGGGTATGGTTAGAGGAAGGTGTAGGGAGGGTTTTTATTCTCCCAATAAGGCAGCATCTATTTAATAATTGAATAAATATATTCATTTAATAAATAATATCATTTACATGAGGATATTATTGGATCCTGTTAATGTACAAAAATACTGAGGTCCAAATAGTATCTGTAATATAATGTATAGATAGCATATAATTACTATTTACTCTTATTGCAAAGAACTGATACATGGTGTAAATAGAATCTATCACTATTTTCACCAAGTGTTAATAGCATATCGCTAAGAAAATGCTGCTATTGTCACTTAGTGTAAATAACCGCTTCCTCTTTTTTTTTTTTTGCTCTATCAAATGATGGTACTACCATCACCTTGTTTATCAGTTTCTTACAGTTTTTACCATGCATCAAGGACACATCTTCTGTTTTCCCCCATATTTTTTATAGCGATTTAAGTATAATTTCACCTTTTAACACTGACCAATTGCAGTGTCATTTTATTAGGCAAAGGGATTTGCTTATGATTTTATTTTTTAAATAATTATTTTTGTCGTTTTTGCTTTTACTGAGATTATGAAGTTGTAATTATTTCACGATCCTCTGTCATCATATGCATCAATCAAAATGTGAATCAATACCATAATTCTTACTGTTAGGCGTCTCTGATTCTTGGATGTGTTGCACAGGATTCATTGCTTCAGCCTTCATCTCTTCCATTACCCTTTTGTCCAGTTGCAGCTCCCTTTTGTCCAATTCCACCTCCCTTTTGTCCAGTTCCACCGTTCTTCTATCCATTTCTCCCTCTGTCTCAATTGACTATATGATGTGACATTAAGATTGTATTAATTCATAGGGAAAAGCATGCTTTTATCCACTGTAAATAAAGAGTGAATTCACAGTATACATTTTATCAGTTCACAGGAACATGGCCACAGACACAGTGTAAAGTTTCAGGAGCGACAAACACATTTAAATACAGGAGTGAACATCCTAAATTCAGAGACGGCCATAAATACACGTCTTTCAGACATCTATCGATTTGATACCTTCGTCTGTGCACAAAATGCCAAATAGCAGCCATTTCTATACTAATTTCTGATCAGGTTACACTGCAGCCTATGATGAACACTAAATCATGTTAGTATGATAACAAAATTAGAGTGAAATTTCACATTTCTCAACACCAGTTTTTATACCACAGCAAAAACGAATACTAGGATAAGTAAGGTAAGTAAAAAAATCTCAAGCAAATATTGAAGACAAGTAATCAGTCACTATCATAAAATAATAACAAAAAAGATAAGCAATACGACAAATAAATACAATATAAAGATACAAATGAAATAAAGAGTGCTGAGTTTTTTAGGTAGGTCTACCAAACAGAAGTAAGAAATACAACAGAAACTGAATAAAGAAATCAAATTTAAAATAAAACACTGTGTACACTCTTAAAAGTAATTCAGGTGACTTGTTAACACAACTTAAATAAATGGATGGATGCAAGTTAAAAATTCTATTTTAATTAAACCTTTAAAGTTGCAAACATTATTTTATAGAGTTCTGTTGACATAATAATGTTGATCATTACATACAACTTAATATTGTGTCATTTAAACTAAAATTTCTGCATTAATTGATTTTTTTTATTACGTTGTAGAAACTGAAAATGAAATCGTCTTGATAACTTCAGAAATTATGCAGTGGATTTCAAATTCCCAGCATGCTTTGCATAGGACTGGATGAGGTAAATGTTGAAATTAAGTGTTATTTTATTTATTTTAGTGAAAGTAAAGATCTGTTAATCTTTAATGCTTGCTGTTATGTTTAACATTAAAAAGAGTTTTTGTAATGTTGATGTTTTTGTGGTTACCATTGTGTGTCTGTCATTAATCACTCACCCATGTCGTTCCACACCCGTAAGACCTTTGTTCATCTTCGGAACACAAATTAAGATATTTTTGATAAAATCCGATGGCTCAGTGAGGCCTGCATTGCCAGCAATATAATTAACACTTTTAGATGCCCAGAAAGTTAGACATATTTAAAACAGTTCATGTGACTACAGTGGTTCAACCTTAATGTTATGAAGCGACGAGAATACTTTTTGTGGGCCAAAAAACAAAATAACAAATTTATTCAACAATATCTAGAGATGGGCGATTTCAAAACACTGCTTCATGATGCTTCGAAGCTTTACGAATCTTTTGTTTCGAAGTAGTGGTTCGGAGCGTGTATCAAACTGCCAAAGTCACATGATTTCAGTAAACGAGGCTTTGTTATGCCATAAGTGTTTTGAAACGTTACAGAATTTCAATGGTTCACATGACTTTGGGAGTTTGATACACGCTCCGAACCACTGATTTGAAATTTTAAAGTATTAATTATATTGCTGGCAATGCAGGCCTCACTGAGCCATTGTATTTTATCTAAAATATCTTAATTTGTGTTCTGAAGATGAACGAAGGTCTTACGGGTGTGGAACGACATGAGGGTGAGAAATGACAGAATTTTTATTTTTTGGTGAACCAACCCTTTAATCTTGTCCCAGACTAAAATGCATGTTTGAGCTGTTTTAACTGAAAGCAATTTGCACTAAAATATAAAATATGTCAGTGTCATTGTTTTGCCTCACGATTTCAAAAAAAAAAAAAAAAAACTCCTTCAGGAGTGTACATTAAGTTGTCACTCTGCAAACAAACTAACTCTTTTTTTAAATGTCATAAATTGTACATGACAGACTAGGATTATTTTTATGTGTTGTGTGTGTGTGTGTATATATATATATATATATGTTATGAATTATAAAAAATAATATTTATAATCAATAAGCCTTATAATATAATAATTATCTGTCTGCCAAGCTCTGATAAACATCATGACAGATTATCCCATTTAAAAATCAATATCATACATACCATATTGCCTTCAGGGGAGGTCTGGGGTAACAGTAATTGATCGATTTTTACTCTGGGCAAAGAATATGCACTAACAAGAAGCGACGGTCAATAGAACGTTCCATTGTAACACCGGCGCCCAGCAGCGGCCCTGCATTTCCACCATTTTGTGGTGAAAGCAAGTCAGCAGTCCTCTAGTTTCTATGGCAAAATCAGCTGCTTTGTTAAAAAAAACATACAATAAAGCTGAAATCCAACCTGAATGATGACAACACAGAATAAAATACTATCAGGAGGAGGTGGGGTGGCACTATACATTTGTAGTGATTTGAAATGCAAAGTAATTGAGCGAATGACTAATGGAATGCCTAACAGTTGAGATTGAAATTGAGAAGCAAATAAATATTGTAGTCACATGTGTGTATCGAACTCCGAGGTCTAGTGTAAAAACATTTACAGAGAATTTGGAACAATTATTAGTTGGGATGACTGCTAATAAAATGTCTATACTTTGTGGAGATTTCAACATTAACCTGTTAAATGTATCAAGTCATACGAGCAGTTCACATTTCTTGGATGTAATGTACAGTAGAGGCTTTCATCCTGTAATTACTAGGCCTAGTCGAATAACTTCAAATTGTGCAACATTAATAGACAATATTTTCATAAATGTAGTAAACACCTTTAAAAGCGGTCTCTTGATAAATGATACAACAGATCATTTACCAATATTTATATCTCATTGCTGTGAAGTAAACAATAAGACGCAGAAACAAAGTAAAGCTATTCGGGTAAGAACTGAGGAGATGATAAATAAGTTTAGGTATGATCTACTGAAGGATGATTGGGACAATGTCTACAAAACTGATAACGTGAATAAGGCCTACGAAGAATTTTTGCATAGATACTTATTGTTGTATAATAAAAATTGTCCAACAAAAATATTGGGGGACAAAGCAAGGTCTGACAAGAAATCTTGGATAACAAAAGGCATTCTAAAAGCCTGTAAAAAGAAAAACAAACTTTACAGGAACTTTATAAAATATAGAACAATATATGCGGAAAGACAATATAAGGTTTAGTAAAAATAAGTTAACAAGTATAATGATTTTTCCTGATAAGAACAGTTTTTTCCCCAACGCCATCTCCAGCTTAAACAGCTAACATAGCAATTACCGTTTTAGTATTCACTTTCAGTACTTGATAGAGAGTAAAAATTAGTGTAAATATATATATATATACTATTCACCCTGCTGTATATACAATACAAATCTGTATGTCTTCTGTTCCAGATGTATACCATATTAGTATTATTATTTATTTTATTTTACTTATTTATTATTTTCTTAGTTTACTTAGTTAAATGTTTCTGTTCTCATGTCATATGTATGTGTGTACCAAGAGCTTCTGTAAAAACCACAACAAATTCCTTGTGTGTTTGTGCACACTTGGCGAATAAAGCACATTCTGATTCTGATTCTGATTCTGATAATGAGTATATTATGGTATATTATACCAACATGTTAAGAAAACAAAAATAATATTAAAGGAATGTGGAAAGTGTTGCGGGATGTTATGGGGAATAAAGTGATTAGTAGTTGCCCACAGTATTTAGTAAATGAACAGAACAAAGAAATTCGAGCAGAAGAAATGGCAGATGAATTTAACTCTTTTTTTGTTAATATTGGGCCAAATCTTGTCAAATCTAGGTGAAAGCAAAGTTGTACAGTTCTTGTTAGTGAGACAGAAGTAATTAGCATTATGTCCAAGATAAAAAGTTAAAAATCGTGTGATAATGACAGTCTAGACATGTTTATTGTCAAGAAAACCATAGACTGTATTAGCAAACCATTAAAGGATTAGTCCACTTTTAAATAAACTTTTCCTGATAATTTACTCAGCCCCATGTCATCCAAGATGTCCATGTCTTTCTTTCTTCAGTCGAAAAGAAATTAAAGTTTTTGATGAAAACATTCCAGGATTTTTTTCCATATAGTAGACTTCAATGGGCACCAAACAGTTGAAGGTCAAAATTAGTTTCACTGCAGCTTCAAATTGTTCTACACAATCCCAGATGATAAATAAGGGTCTTATCTAGAGAAAAAATCACTCATTTTCTAAAAAAAAAAAAAAAATTTGATATATTTTAACCAGAAATGCTCATCTTGAACTAGCTCTCTTCTTCTTCCCTATTTGAATCCCAGCAGTGTAGACACTGCTAAGTGTATTACTGCCCTCCACAGGTTAAAGTTTGAACTAATTGTTATATGCAATATGCTAGTTCAATAGTATATAACAATTAGTTCAAACTTTGACCTGTGGAGGGCAGTAATACACTTAGCAGTGTCTACACTGCTGGAATTCAAATAGAGAAGAAGAAGAGAGCTAGTTCAAGATGAGCATTTCTGGTTAAAATATATAAATTTCAATTTGTTTTTTAGAAAATGAGTAATTGTTTCTCTAGATAAGACCATTATTTCTCGTCTGGGATCGAGTAGAACAATTTGAAGCTGCAGTGAAACTAATTTTGACCTTCAACTGTTTGGTGCTCATTACTTCAGAAATGGTTCAAGAATAATAAACTTTCATTAAATTTAAGTAAAACAAAGTTTATGCTGTTTACAAATAATAAATGTACCGAAAAAATCAATTTGTGTTTAAACGGCACTAATATTGAAAGAGTTTATGAATTTAGGTTTTTGGGGGTTTTCATAGATGAGAAATTAAAATGGAAGCCACATATCTCCTATGTAAAAAAGAAAGTTTGTAAAAACCTTTTTGTCTTGAGCAAAATTAAGTATATGTTAAACTACACTGCAATGCGAACTTTGTATTGTTCACTAATTTGACCATATTTTATGTACTGTTTGGAAGTGTGGGGTAACTCATATGTCACAAATTTAATGCCTCTAATTATTCTACAAAAAAGAGCCATAAGAATTATACATAGAGTTGCTCCAAAAGAACACACCTCCGAACTGTTTCTGAAGTCAGGACTATTAAAATTGAAAGATTTGGTTGTTCTGCAAACGTTATTAATAATGCACAAAGCAAGACATAGCCTGTTACCATGTGGCCTGCAAAGCCTTTTTGCTAAAAGCGAAAGCAGTAGGAGAGAACATGATTTCAAACAACCTTTAGTTAGAACTACTTTAAAACAAATATGTATTTCTGTTGCAGGTGTAAAACATTGGAACTCCTTGGAAGGAGATTTAAAAAAATTGTTCAAACATTTTACAATTTAAGCATAAATGCAAACAAAAAATGGTGAAATTTTAAGAAAATGTTTAGAAAATGATTGTGTACATGATTTTTGCCATCTGTATTTTTGTTACTTTTCCTTTGAAATAAGATTGGGGTAGGTTAAATAAGAATTTGTTCTTCATCCTACTCCTGAGTTTGCACTGAATGTTTAATGTATGTAATTATTTTGAAAGTTATTATTATTTTTTGATGAATTTGTGCAAGCCCAAATAAAGTATATATATATATCACTAGTGATCATCAAATCCTTTTAACAGTTTATTTGACAGACTTTGTGTTTAAGTCTTCCACTTTTTTCACAAAACCTTTGCTAGAAACCCGGTCAGTTTGGGTTAAAATTCTTTGAAGTTCAAGTATTAGCATTATAAACACTGAATTAATACCAACATATGAAATTAAATTAAAGACATGCATCAGAAAAATTGGGAATGTTGGACAATAAATATATATGAATATAACTGCTTGATTTTGCAGTGTTGTCTAATGTCCGTTAAAGCAAAAGTGTCCAAAAGTAGTTAAACTGTGTCAGAAAAAAATTATCTAATGTCAGATAACACTGAAGCAAAACATGGTCAGGTTAAAGTGTCTGATTAATTTTTGGTTCCAAATTTGTATCATATTCACTGAGCCAGTAGCACAGTTCCTCAACAAACCGTCCATACCGGCGTGATGAATACGATCCTCAACTGGATGGAACTGAAATAAACACTTTGATTGTTGCGATCCTATCAGACTTATGATAGCAACCTGAGTCGTAACAAAGCACTGTTCGCCAGAGGAGAACTTGATATCAAGCTTTTTTTCTCCATTTTAACACCTGTTTGCCACCTGATGTCACCTGTTGGAGTTTGGGTTCCTTGCCGCTGTCTTCTTTGGCTTGCTTAGTTGGGGACACTTGACATTTGACTTGACATTTGATATTCAACAGTATTCTTGACATTTATTCAACAGTGCTTTGATCTGCCTGCATTGACACTATTCTTTAAGAGCTGCTGTGCAGCCAAAATTATGTACCAGTTATCAATGTAAAGCTGCTTTGACACAATCTACATTGTAAAAAGCGCTATATAAATAAAGGTGACTTGACTTGACTTGACTGACTGGTATTCCACTGTATTTTAGAATTTTTGGGTATAATATGTCACGGTTTACTTTATTTTGCTATCCTCACTTACATAAATTAACTATAGTGTCCTGCACCCACTAGTAAAAATATATAAAAAATGTCTGAAAATTTTTTGGTTTGACTGTATTTTGTTGACTTGTGTACTTACATTATCCCAAATGTTTCCAAGAATGTTTAAATCCAGAGAAATAAGCTATTTTAACCAGGACACAGCCTGCAACAAGTGTCTCATAGAAGCCGCCAAGCAAATGCAGAGTAGCATTATAGCAACTTTCAACACACAAATGTATCTAATATGATAAACAGCGCTGCTTTACACATATGCTAGACCGAAAAAAGCAGAAGCAGCGACTGTGGCATAATTAAAGTCCCGCTGCTCTCGAGGCGTGTGTCGCACTCGTCTCTCATTAGCAATGGCTCCTGCGGCCTCGTTCAGCTCCCACAACACTCGCCCTGCTCTGCTTCATACTACAGTAACGTTCATAATCTCATCCATGAACATGATTTCTGCCCGAGTCCAATCCTGATTCTTTTCCACTGGCTGTAGATGTGAAGACAACACATCCCATGATTCCACAAAATCAAGGATACGCGACTGAATAAGCGACCTCTAGCGGCGAAAATTTACAAATTGTGGATCAAATACTCTGTGATCGCCCAGATGAAGGTTAGTTTTAAAGTAACCATAATTGTATCCTAATTTAGATGGTGTTTGGTAACTAAGGGCCTACTTTGCATCAGCAACACTGACTCAATGACAAACAAGTCATTTATAAGAGGACAACTGATGGCACCTGTATTCATAGCAACTTGTTTCTAACTAAATAATCAATTGATTGTTAATCATAAATATAGGGGGCTGCTGCTCAGTATAATAGTTTTCAAGAACATTATGTAAATTGGTAAACTATTTAGCCTAGGCTACCAAAACGAACACCAAAACTTAACAGGCCACATTTTATGATGTCATCATGTAGACTTCCTACAAAGTATTTTACAGTATTTTAAAACTACAAAAATACAAAACACTAAAGTATTTTGATACAAAATACAAACCAATTTTCATCAACCCTACACTCTAAAAAATGCTGGGTTAAAAACAACCCAAGTTGGGTTGAAAATGGACAAACCCAGCGATTGGGTTGTTTTAACCCAGCGGCTGGGTTAAATGTTTGCCCAACCTGCTGGGTAGTTTTATTTAACCCAAATATTGTTTAAAAATTACTGTATTTCTTGCTTAAAATGAACCCAAAATATGTTGGAAATTAACATTTATTAATATGTTTAATAAACAAACATTTATTAATACTTTTTTTGAATAATATTTAAACAATAAACATTTATTAAATTGCTTATTAATAAATGCTCATCTTTTTGATTATTATTGTTGCCTCTAGTAATTATGAGTCTGATTTTTAATTTCCAACCTATTTTGGGTTCATTTTTAAGCCAGACATGTAGTCATTTGTAAACAATTGTTGGGTTAAATAAAACTACCCAGCAGGTTGGGCAAACATTTAACCCAACTGCTGGGTCAAAACAACCCAATCTCTGGGTTTGTCCATTTTCAACCCAACTTGGTGTATAAAATACAAATTACAAAATACTATTTTGTATTTGAAATACTTGTATCATAAATACTGCCCATGCCCCATCCCTGTATAAGACAATACAACATTTACAGTAGGAGCCATACAATTTACTGGTGACTTAATTTAAAAAACTGTTCTGTTGAGCTTCTGATTTGGCAGTGAAATTTGCCGATTTTGGGTGCGTAAGATGTGAAGGATTCTATGGTCCAGTTAGTATTTTCACCCCATAATGGCGGCTGCGCTACCGGAGCGCCTCTAGTGGCTGTTACCCAAAAAGTATCAAAGTGTCGCCTCTTGGGTTCTAAGCTCTTTGCTCTGGGTCTTTGTCCTTCAGCAGCACGGACTTGGCTATCACCGGTATGCTAATCCGAAAGTCCACAGTTCGCTATATTCATCATTAGTTGCTGGACAGACCCTCTGATAACTTTTTCCACCCATACAGCTCTATTAACTACGTCTTCATGCATAGCCTACTGCTGTCTGTGAGTGTGTTCAGTGCGCATGCTCAGGGCAGGATTGAGCGCGAACGTTAGATTACTGCAGGGTGTGGCCAACCAGTGCTAGAGTTTAATTGCCCAAACTAAAAAAAAAATATCCCCCAAAAAATCGCTAGTTTTATTTCAATATAGCCAAAATAGCTCATTGTCGAAAAACATTAATCAAAGTTGCAGAAACAAAAATTTGGCGACAAAATCCCTAAAATGGCAACACTGCAGTTTTGGAAACTTCTTCAAATTCTGTCAAATGTTCAAATTCTGTTGTTTTTTCCCCCTTCTTATTCTTCTTCTTCTTCATTTTACCATATTCCTCACTTGGCATGTTTTAACTGTTCTGAAACACTCCAATTATTTTTGTGAAAGTGTTTTGCCTATATTAATTATCATTGTGTACGTTTTTTAAATAATTTGTCAGTGATGATATCTGACATTTTTACACAGAGCATCTGGTAAATGAACAGGGGTGGCTAAATTTCAATTGAAAGAAGTAATAGGTTATATCAAAACAACAATTGCATTTGTAATGTGAATTACTTATTAAGTTCATAAACTGCATAATTATGTTAGCTATGTCAAACATTTAAATTAAAAATATATGACTTACACTTTCTGTTCCCCCCATTTTCTTCTGGAAGTTGTTTCCGCCAAATCTGTAACAAAATGTATAAATATGAATTTATTCCTGTTTGCGCACAGCTTCCCTGTCAAACAAATATATTTATTGAATAAAAAATCAAAATATCAGGGTGGGAGATGAGACTTTGTCGAGGTCCGATGCCCTCCCTCCGCGTCTCGCGCAGCAGTGCAGCACACATCAGCATCAGACACACAAACAGGCAGCAGCCCCTCCCTACTATGGCAAGCCGTCTTGACTTTTATTCATTCTCAGGATATGAATTCTTGATATGAGGAATTACTTTCCACTAGTAAAAACTCTAGAATTCTTGATATCTGTAATTGTATTTTCACTAGTGAAATGTCACATAGGCTGCCATTCAAATTCAATTATCAAGAATTGATTTCTTACTAGCTGAAATTCTAATTTCACATATCAGAAATACAATTCTTACCTGTAAAAATCATACATTTTTATATCATTAATTACTTTGTTACTAGTGCAAATATCTATTCTTGATATCAACTATTGAATTGTTGATATCAAGAATTAACATTGTTATTAGTGGAAATGTAATTCCTGATATAAAAATTGAACTGTTGATATCAAGAATTCATATCCTGAGAATGAATAAAAGTCCAAACGGCTTGCCATACCCAGCTCCTATCCTATATGTGTTTTTCTTAGCTTGAGTGCTGGTGATTGGTGATGAACAAAAGACTAGCTTCCAGTGCCTTGACTTTACAGCTAATTAGCCAAAAGACAAATATAGTTAACTTGTGTCTTGCTAACATGCATGACTTATAAGCTACTAGCTAATGTAATAAGTTAGCTAAAGTTTAGCTAAAAAATCATGGCCACACAGGCTAATGTACTGTAATTGAATACAGTAAAAATTTGTCTAACATCATCTCAATTGACAAATTAAGGTTAACTAATTAAAATGCTCTAATTTCCATACATTTGACAAGGCACTGCAAGGACAAAATTGGCATGGGCAAGGACCCTCAAAAATTCAAATCATATCTTTCGGCTTGCAGTTGCATTTGAATAATTAATGATTCTGCAATGCTTCTCAAGGGACTAGGAATAGCATGGTATATTGATCCATTTTATATACCTTATTTTTTCAATCAGTCTCGAATTGCGTTCTATAATGACTTGTAATTAAAGCCACGGAACCAGCGGCGCTGCGGTGTTGTATCGAAATCTGTAACACCCAACCTACACTAAACACTAACACTAAACTTCCTTTTGTTTTGTGTCCAAACCATAATGACTGTTTACCGATAAAACAACAACAGTGAATTCACCAACTGTTCTTGAGCTTTAAGAGCTTCAAAACATTCAGTTTCTTATAATAAATACAGAAACATAAAATACCCCAGGTGAAAAAATACTATAGTAAATACTATAGTGTTTTTGAACCATACTATAGTAACTTGTAGTATACTGTATATATTATAGTATTTACAACACTTTGTTAATGAATGCTACAGCATACTGTTGTGGCAAAAAAATCAATCCGACTCTACTGCATAAGAGACAAACACATCCAATTGTCTTTAAAGGTTTTATTTCTTGCAAGAAAGGTCAAACAGGTCATACAAGCTCACAAGTAGCTGCAGAGTGTAAGACAAAGAACGAAAGCTTCCCCTCACTTTTATATCTTTAACCTCCAAGGCCGAAGCCTCTGTCCTTATTTGGGGGGACCATATTTGGAACATCTCTTAGCGGCTGTAACTTTCCACACATTGTTAGCACAGACATGTTTTTAATATACATCTTGCATGTTCCCATACAATATCTTGCTCTTTCTATTTCTAACATCTATGTTAACACTGTTAAACATCACCCCTTAAGCCAACATCATATTATATCATTATATTTCATAAGAATACAGGTAAAAATCATATGAAATATTAAAATTTCCACAACAATATTCTAGTATTAACTATAGTGAACTGATAAACTGTAATCATACTGTAGTATACTTTAGTTTTTACTACAGTAAACTGTAGTGTATATTGTAGTATAATATACCCTATAGTTGTAGAAAACGTCTCAGGTTACGTATGTAACCATAGTTCCCTGAGAACAGGGAACGAGACTCTGCGTTTGCAGTAAACGCATTGGGGAACGCCACGTGACCCAGGTGTCTGAAAGCACTATCCAAAAACTCCAATTCCTATTGGCCGGCGACAGCCTATGACGTCATACGGCGCGACCCGGAAGTATAAAGGAGCGCCTGGAGAGACAGCCAGCATCTATCGTCTTGAGGGACTGTTCTGCAGGCAGGCAACCCGAAGCATGGCAAGGAAACGCAGAGTCTCGTTCCCTGTTCTCAGGGAACTATGGTTACATACGTAACCTGAGACGTT
>RJVU01023003.1:2647200-2684283 GCA_003731715.1 Anabarilius grahami
AAAACCTGGAAAAAAATCAACACAAATAGAAAACTTTCTCTCTCAGTACAAGTGGGGCCATATATATATATATATATGGCCCCACTTGTACTGAGAGAGAAAGTTTTCTATTTGTGTTGATTTTTTTCCAGGTTTTGGGGGAGGATCTGTTGTGGTCTGAAGATGTTCACTGGACCCTATAAGAAAAAAGACCATTTTAGTGCCAATATCTTAAAGGGGGATCTAATGCTATTTTATGCAATATTACTTATTTACACTGTTGGATTCTCTTGCTAAACATGGTCAAAGTAAAAAAAAAAAAAAAAACAAGTTGGAGTATTTCTGTGCCAAATTCACTCCTTCAGAGTTCATACAAGTTTCAGAAAGTTTTTTACAAGTATGGCCCTGTATTCCTTCTGACTTTTGAATCATTCAACTTTTTTCCTTAACTGATTCTCTTTTTCTTTTGAATCATTGATTGACGAGGCGATGCAGGCAGTGGTCATAGAGGTTTGCAGTCTAACTTGCTATGATTGAGGTGTTGGCCATGCCATAGATTTTTGGCTGTTGTCCAGTTGAGTGTTGGCAGCAATTCATGCTATATGAAGTCCACTGTAGTTCCCGAAGTAATGCATGCTCCCTTCGTGATCTGGTGGATGCAGGCTACAGCCAATAGTCAATGTTTAGCTACACATAACATTGAGTGGAACATCCTGCTAGACTGGAGCTGACAGAATTAGAGCACATGCGATAGTAAATTGCGTATTGAATAAGTATGGCTAATGTTTCAATATTTTCATTGAATGTAAGTGAGCTATGCATCTGATTGTAATTTTGGCTGCCCCAGTAATGGTTCATACCATTGACAATACATGTGCAGCTAGAGAAAATATTATTTGATTAGTATTCTATATTGTGATAGGCTATGTCAATTAGTATTGCATTATAAACATACTCAAACTTATAAAAAAAACCAAGACCTCTTGAAAAACACATACATTGTCACAATCGTGCAAGATAAAAACATGCAAGATAAAAAATTTAAACCATGGGCATAGTTTACTACTTCATTCCTTCGAATTACTAAAAAGTGCACACAATCTACTATTTCGAGCCGCACGGCTCCAAATCAGTTCTGGACAGTAGAGAGGAGAATGGTCAGGCAGGCAGGGGTCAGAGTCCAGGGCAATCAAATCTGAATCGTGAGACGAGAATCAATGTCAGACAGACAGGATAGTCAGGCGAGGGGCAAACAGAACCAACAGGGAAATCCTAACTCATGATCAGAATCGGGCAGGTGTTCTTGGCAACAAAGCAGTCCAGAGAGGCGAACGGTAACCCAGGGAAATCCAAACTCCAGCACCAGTAACAGTCCAAATGGTCAGCAGCAACAGAATCGTCTTCGACCAGTGGGTTCTGGAAAGGAACAGGGAATTGCAACACAAACAGAGAAATTAATGAGAGTATGAAATTATATGATCTTCTGTCGTCATATGCATCAATAAAAATGTGAATCAATACCATTATTCTCCGCCTGTTCTTGGCTGTTGTATTGCGAAGAACTCACTGCTCCAGCCATCACCCTTTTGTCCAGTTCCTCTGCTCTTTTATCCAGTTCCTTCTCCCTTTTGTCTTGTTCCACAGATCTTTTATCCAGTTCCTTCTCCCTTTTGTCCTGTTCCGCTTTACTTGACTGTATGATGTGACATTAAGATTGTATTTTTACAGTCTTTTTTATTTTTTTTTAACTTGGCTTCTCATGGATTCTTTTACATTTTCATTAATATAGAGTGGTGGAACTATAATTTCACTTTGTAGGCCAATTGGCAGTTAGCATCTCACTGGTTCCCTCAATAAAATCCCAATAGGATTTTCCTATAGGCTTTTGGATTATCGCAAAAAATAAGCTCTGTGATCAACAAAAGTTTATACTTATGCTGGGTACTCACCACAAGATAATCAGGCTGATTTTGGGTCGATTTCTCCCCTTCCGACAATCCTAGGGAATGTCCCGATTATCTTGATGGTTCTATAGATTATCTTATCAGATTTTCCTGTGGTGTGAGGTGTGTTAATATTGACTGAATCCGATCTGAAGAAAGTTGGAGGTGCCCTGATCGTGAATCGTAAATACTCAACATGTTGAATATACTCAACATGTTGAATATTTACGATCAGAAATCCTGATGTGTGGGGAAACCCCAAGGACAAATGCACACGCTCTGGAGATTATCACTTGAAATGAATCAATATCCAATCAGAAAGCGAGCTGACAGAAGACTGAAGCATAACAATCACAGTTATGGTGCAGCACAAAGTTAAATGGTTTAGGACAGCAGAGATGGGGGATCAGCTTCTCAACATACCAAAATCATTCCAAACACTACCATCGCAATTTCTTCTTGCCTATCGTCCGCCGTGTTTATTCTGAAGTCTCGAGAGATTTTGCGAGATTTCCCGTGTTCACAGTCGGGGTTGAAAATCTTTTGGTGTGTGGTGTGCTGTCTTTGTCGCATCATTGTCACAGCACACTATAAGAACAAAACGGTTAAATCTAGGATTTTTTTGGTCCTCATGTTTGTGGTCTCTCACATTTTGAAAATCTTCTAAAATTTTAAAAATCTTTTAGTGTGTACCCAGCATTACACGTTTTGTCAATCAAGAACACAACTTTTAAGACTTTTGAAGCCTAAATGCAGTCACCAGATGCAAAAAGCTAAAGTTAGGCTATAAACTAACTACACCACGGTACCACGATTTCAACTTCACCACCACTAAGCCTCTGCCAACTCTTTTATAATTTATCTAAAAACATTTTACCAATAAAGTTTAAACTAGAATTGTTTGTAAGAGCGCAATAAGCATAACTAGGTTATAAAAGCGGACTGAGGTTACCTATTCGGTGTAATGACGTTTAATGTCCCCGAATGCATCTGTAGTCCCATTTAGCCACTTGTTAGCAACCGTGTTTTTCAAGACATGTAACAGCTTAAAAAAAATCTCATAGAATAAAATGTGAAAGTATCTTGAGTTTGTGTTAACCACCGAGTCACGGACCTTATTTCAGCCATTTAACCAAAACCCCATTAAAAAAAACCCATTGACTTTGGGACGATGGAACTTCATTGTCCCGAAGTCAATGGTTTTTTTTTTTAATGGGGTTTTGGAAAATGCTAACTTGCTTCTGGGTTTTGGCCTACAAAAGTGCGTCATAGTTCCACTACTCTATTGGGTAAAGCATGCTTTTATCCACTGTAAATGAAGAGTGAATTCAGCATATACATTTTATCCACTCACAGGAACACTGTGGCCACAGACACGCTGTTAAGTTTCAGGAGTGACAATCGCATTTAAATACAGGAGAAAAGTGTGTGAATACTTATATGAGTTCCAGTGGCAAGCAGTGACTTTTTTTAATCGGGTATGCTGGGTGGCATGTAAAAAAATTATGTTGCGTCACGTTGAATGGGTTAATAGCTAATAGCCAGATGCTCGCGTTCTCTCTAGACAGAGTTAGTTTACTCAGTTCCTTACTTATGACACATAGCAACACAGCGAAAAGTGTTTCTAATATGTTGGACCTTTTATTGAGAGTAGCCTACATTTAGGTTGAGACGTGCATTCACAAGCAATAGTAAGAGCTTTTGTGATGTTTGAGTCGACAGAGGCGCGACATGCGAAATGTGCGTTTGCAAAATATGCTGTATTTTTGTATTCCGCAAGGTGCCGCTAGTGTCACAAAAATGACTTCCCCTTTAAATGTATCAGTTTAGGACACAGATCTAAATCAACCACGACAAATAAGAAACACCATGGCGAATTTGAAAAAATGATATAAATACTGTTCGGTTTCTCGCACAAACCGATCGGTTCGTGTCTTAGGACATCAATGTGTCGTCACGAGCCGCAGGGTTTAATTTGAATTTGTCTATGCAAGTTTTATTTACTCTTATAACAGAAGTTCCCATCCACTCGCATTATTTGACTGACAGACGGCAACGGTTGACAAACTGTCATTTGTGTTCTACTAAAGAAACAAAGTCACCTACATCTTGGATGCCCTGGGGGTAAGCAGATAAACATCAAATTTTCATTTTTGGGTAAACTATCCCTTTAACTACCATGGGAGCTAGAACTTTTAGCCATGCTGCCCCTCGCCTATGGAACTCTCTCCCTCTCGATATCCGTAATATTGACAGTCTGCATTCTTTTAAATCCTGTCTTAAGACCTACCTTTTTACACAAGCTTTTTTATGATTTACTACTTATTCTACTGTCTCTATGATGCATGTGTGTTTTAAGTTGTGTTGATATATAATGTATATATATTGTGATTGTTTGTTTACCTGTAAGGTGACCTTGGGTGTTTTGAAAGGCGCCGTTAAATAAAATGCATTATTATGTAATTCATAACTGAAAATGATGAGACAAGAAACATTTAGCATTTTTGACATATTAGACATAATAAATAAGTTACAAAACAGTTACAGTAGGACTGTCTAAAAAAATCCCTATGGAGAAAATGAAATACTATGAAAATAGTTAAAGTCAACAGGTACCTAAATGTAGGCTACTCTCAATAAAAGATCCAACTAAAGGTCTCCCATTTGATTTAGTCTAGTAGGCTTGGTATCAAATACAATGTGATTTTCGGTAATCGAGATCTGGCAGCAAAGCTAATTTTTCCTCTTGGGCGAGCAATCCTCACAGCTTATCCTGAATGAATGAAAGGCATTTATATAGCGCTTTCCTATGTACAACTGTACACCCAAAGTGCTTTACAATCATATCAGGGGTCTCTCCTCATCCACCACCAGTGTGCAGCATCCACTTGGATGATGCGATGGCAGCCACAGTACAACGGCGCCAGTGCGCTCACCACACACCAGCTGTAGGTGGAGAGGAGAGAGAGTGAAAGAGCCAATTTAAATGGATGGGGATTATTAGGAGGCCGTGANTCCAACTAAAGGTCCCCCATTTGATTTAGTCTAGTAGGCTTTGTATCAAATACAATGTGATTTTCGGTAATCGAGATCTGGCAGCAAAGCTAATTTTTCCTCTTGGGCGAGCAATCCTCACAGCTTATCCTGAATGAATGAATGAATGAGGCATTTATATAGCGCTTTCCTATGTACAACTGTACACCCAAAGCGCTTTACAATCATATCAGGGGTCTCTCCTCATCCACCACCAGTGTGCAGCATCCACTTGGATGATGTGACGGCAGCCACAGTACAACGGCGCCAGTGCGCTCACCACACACCAGCTGTAGGTGGAGAGGAGAGAGAGTGAAAGAGCCAATTCAATGGATGGGGATTATTAGGAGGCCGTGATTGGTAAGGGCCTATGGAGGGAATTTAGCCAGGACACCGGGGTTACACCCCTACTCTTTACGAGAAGTGCCATGGGATTTTTAATGACCACAGAGAGTCAGGACCTCGGTTTAACGTTTCATCCGAAGTACGGTGCTTGTTACAGTACAGTGTCCCCGTCACTTTATGGGGCGTTAGGACCCACACAGACCACAGGGTGAGCACCCCCTGCTGGCCTCACTAACACCTCTTCCAGCAGCTACCTGGTTTTCCCAGGAGGTCTCCCATCCAGGTACTAACCAGGCTCAGCCCTGCTTAGCTTCAGTGGGCAACCAGTCTTGGGCTACAGGGTGATATGCTGCTGGCAATGATATCCTGCCCATGAAATCCTCCATAGGCCAGCAAACCAATGAGAACGCGGGACAATGATGATGTTCCATAACAAAAGCGCGAAGGCGCAAAAGCTTCTGTAGATCAGCTTACCCGGAGGTCTCCGTAACTGGCAGATTTTATGAAAATTACTGTTGTTTGGCAAATAAATAAATTACGCATACCACGAATAGCTTGGGTATACAGAGCATTTGAGGCTTATATGGACCGCACGCCACTGTTCTTTCTTGACATATTGCACTTTTTAACATCAAGCACGTCCCGCTCTTTATTACTCATTCATCCATGGTCCTTAATCGCTCTAACGTGTCAATAACTCCTGCCTACTAAAAGCTTCACAGATATATTTGCATATCGTGATATATAAAGCATATGAAAAAGGTTAAATCGATTCTCACTTTATATCATCACCACGATATAGCCTAAATCATCATATCACCCAGTCCTAGATAGCAGATTTGCAAAACACATTTGACTAGCTAGTTGACAAAACCAACAACCGATTAACTGTAAAGACTGACTGGCTAATGCTTTATTCCTTCATGTTAACTGATGTTCTGTTTTTACCTTAATAAACAAGTAGAATCAACCGTGGCATCCTCACTTTATCTTATTCCACAAAATTCGCTCACCCAATAATAAATTTGGTTGTAAATTCACCTTTTAGTGTTTAATCCAGTTCTGTACACACACAGTCCAGTAATTACTGAACCTTTGAAGTTATTGCTATTGTAATGTACCAGTTAAAGGGATAGTTCACCCAAAAATGAAAATGTGATGTTTATTTGCTTACCCCCAGGGCATCCAAGATGTAGGTGACTTTGTTTCTTCAGTAGAACACAAATGATGATTTCTAACTCCAACCGTTGCGATCTGTCAGTCTAATAATGCGAGTGAATGGGAACTCCATCTATAAGAGTCAAAAAAACATGCATAGACAAATCCAAATTAATCCCTGCGGCTCGTGACGACACATTGATGTCCTAAGACACGAAACGATCGGTTTGTGCGAGAAACCGAACAGTATTTATATCTTTTTTTTACCTCTAATACACCACTATGTCCAACTGCCTTGAGGATCCGGTGTGTGAGGTCTGAAAACACGCTCTGATGCCGGAAGTCATCTCTCGCGCTTATACTTCAATGAGTGCGAGCGATCACTTCCGGTGTCAGAGCGCGATCAGACCTCACTAACTGGATGCTCAAGGCAGTTGGACATAGTGGTGTATTAAAGGGAAAAAAAAAAATGAGCCGCAGGGTTTAATTTGGATTTGTCTGTGCATGTCTTTTTGACTCTTATTGATAGAGTTCCCATTGACGCGCATTATTTGACTGACAGACGGCAACGGTTAGAGTTAAAATTCATCATTTGTGTTCTACTGATGAAACAAAGTCACCTAGGCTACATCTTGGATGCCCTGGAGGTAAGCAGATAAACATTAAATTTTCATTTTTGGGTGAACTATCCCTTTAAGCTAACAGGTATGCTCACTCCAGCTTTGGAAACACAGCTTCAAATTCTGTCAGACGTTTAAATTCTGTTTTTTTTTTTGTTTTTTTCTCGGTTTACTCTATTCCTCACTTGGCATCATGTTATAACTGTTCTGAAACACTCCAATTATTTTGTCAAAGTGTTCTGCCTTTATGCATTTTCATTGTGTCAGTTTTTAAAACAATTTGTCAGTGATGATCTCTGACATTTTTACACAGATTAGAGCATCTGCTAAATGAACAAATGTAAATGCAAAGTACCAAATTGAATGAAGCAGAATTAATAGGCTATATCAAAACAACAATTGCATTATAATGTGAATTACTTATTAAGATCATAAGTTACATAATTATGTTAGCTGTGTCAAACGTTTAAATTAAATATATATATGACTTACACTTTCTGTTTCCCCCATTTTCTTCTGGGCGTTGTTTCCGACAAATCTGTAACAAACCCCATTTGAAGAAAGCATGAATGAGACGTCAAGAATCACGATATGAATATGCAACAACAAAGGACACTTGGGCATTCGGAGATTTTCTATTCTGTAAAATAAAAGCTCTGATCATTAGAGAAGTCTGTCAAACATAAATGACAAAATGACAGACAAAATCAACTGGCACAACACATTCACTTTCATAAAAAAACAAATAATTCCGCTTACCTGCTTAATTGTGCTGTGGACAAAACCGGGACAAGAACAACAAAATGGTTATTTAGAAAGATGAATCCAAGCCGAAACAAACGTCAGCATCTGTTTTCATATTTTAAAGTGAAAGTTAGGAATGCTGTTTCTGACTTACCAGAATTGCGAGAAATTGCCTGGATCTATGGTTATCCTATGAAAACTATACTCTTAAGTTAATTTAATTGATGTTAATTCTATGCTCTCTCTCAGTGCGGTCGGCTGAAGCAGATGCACAATGAACGACGCGAGGCGTTAAAGACGGTCGAATCAAAGATCGTTTGTGATGATCAGGGATGGAGTGGTCATCGGAAATGGGAGTACCGGTACTTTTCTCGGTTGGGTCGGGGAACCCCCACACACACACACACATTTCTGGGAAAAGAAAGCATTACTACAACTTGACCATCATAAAGAAACTGCATGATCAAATGTAAAACTAAAACATCAGTCTTCACATGAATAAATGTATATTTTCATAAGATTCATAATAAACTAAAGTTACAAAAGTTATTCAGTCAAGAGCAGTGAGTGATCCTACTGGCACGCATCCGATATCTTTCCCAATTGTTTCATTTAAAGGTGCTAAATAGGATGTTTTGTTTTATACATTTTTGCAATATTACTTGAAACTGTCTTTACTAACTAATAAAAGACTATTTATTAGGTGCACTGAAAGGAATATTATTAATATACATCATCTGTGCATGAGGTAGGGCCTTAAAAACATCAGCCAATCATTTACATGATCATCGCGTAAACGATTGGCCCTCTGGCTTGTCAATCACTGCCATGACGTTCCTTGTGAGAGACGTGCGGCTGCGCGCTCCAGTAACTTCATTCCACAGGCGCCGCATGCAATGTTTTTGTCAGGAGACAGGAGTAACAACTGCAGATTATGAGTTACCTGCAGTGAGTCCGACATAATGAATCCACAGTGTGTGCACGGCTTTAAGTCGCGCACACACTTAACGATTGTAAGGCCGATTATGAATGTAAATTGATACTTATGACTGATCTCGCTCAAACGCGTCCAGTCAGAGCCAGTTGCGTTCAGTCTGCGATTACAGTCGGTGTTCAAATTCCATGTGAAAGTATATAAATCTGCTTCAGGAGCAGGAAACAATCGCTGTATGTTGAGCACAGTCTTAGAATGTTTTAGCTAGTCGTTAAATGTGTGCCCGGCTTAATAACACAGCGAATGCCGGTGGTAAACACTCGTGTTCCAATACTCGTGCACGAGTTTTGGGAGGCGTTCCCTCGAAAAGAGCTGTGAAGGAGGGGGGTTGTTCTTACGCATGCGCTCATTTCAAAAACTCAGTAACAGTCTTTGGATTCTCAGTCGACGAAAAAATCCTCTCTATCACCTTTAAGACATAAATGACTGTGTTTACATAAATACTCGTCAAGACAGACATTTTGACCAAAGTCCCTTTAAGACAAGCCATTTCACTCGGTGGCCATCTTTGAAACGCCTCTCAAGCATGCAAGTGTAGCTCCTATCTCTTTGAATGGGAAAACATCTAATCTCATATTTGAAATCACCAATGAAATCTGACAACAACTGTCTCGTACATTTTGTTTCTAGACGCTCGAAACATGACAAAAAAACTGTATTTTTCAGGCTGGATTAAGCTAATCACAGACATTTTGGACGATTTAGAAATCCCGTCCGGATGCATTTTTTAGGTCCAAAAAGAGGGCAAGGTACACTGGAAATTATCATACCATAGATAGACTAATTACAAGCTTTTCAATCAACACACCACCCATATATAAAATGTTTCACTGTAGTTTTTTTTTATTTAAATTTTTTTTTAAAGCATATAGTAATGAGTAGCATGGTTTTGCCTGTAACTATGCACAGCTAAATTTATTCTGCGGTTAATTATGGTAAAGTTTCAAAAATTAAATTGTTAAAGCCAGGTGCAGTAAGCGATTTCTGAGAAACGCTGTTGAAAGTGGATCACACCAAGAACCAAAACACACTTGTAGCCAACCAGCAGTAAGGGAGTATACACTCATTAGGGAGGAGGTGCCTGTGTTATATAGCATGTTTGTGAATTTGGGGGTGGAGCTATCTAGACAGGGGTGTGATTTTTTTTTTTTTGGGTAGGGGCGTGTTTCTTTTGGTGATTTCAAATATCAACAGTGTTTCTCAGAAATTGCTTACTGCACCTTTAAATTAGAATGAACCCTTGAAATCAGGACAAAGCTATGACTTTTTTTCTGTATAGCCTATATGTTCAGTTCTAAAAAAAATTCTGTGTTAATTTTTTACAGATTTATTGTAGGCCTATTTGCCATTATCATTACATTTACTTTACTGCATCATAATTATCCCATGCATTCCGGGGGGTAAAATACATGTTTTTGGCGGGGCTTCCCTGGTAAAATTTGCGTTCCTGGGGCTAAACATAATGTTATTTGGGGTCGATTCAACCTGCGGACATGAAAAACAACCCGCGGCAACAGTGTAAAAGAAGCCCAATTCTGTGGGAAAACGGTGGACTTGGCAACATTGGAACCGGAGCCTCTAACGGCAGCTGCAGTGCACTTGGACTGGAGGCAGTCGTGGCCTAATGGATAGAGAGTCGGACTTGTAACCCAAAGGTCATGGGTTCGAGTCTCAGGTCCGGCAGGGATTGTCGGTGAGGGGAGTGAATGTCCAGCGCTCTCCCCACCCTCAATACCACGACTGAGGTGAGACCCTTGAGCAAGGCACCGTACCCCCAACTGCTCCCCGGGCGCCGCAGCAATGGCTGCCCACTGCTCCGGGTGTGTGTTCACGGTGTGTGTGTTCACTGCTGTGTGTGTGCACTTGGATGGGTTAAATGCAGAGCACAAATTCCGAGTATGGGTCACCATACTTGGCCACATGTCATTTCACTTTCACTTTCACTTTCACAATGACTTTATCAATCAGTGATTGGCTCTTTTACTTAGGAGGCGGGACTTATTCCGCCATATTCTGCATTGCAGTTTCTCCCATTCATAACTAATAGGATTGAACCATCTTTCTATATCTATAGTCTTTGCTGAAGCACAACACACAAGTGGCTTCTTGAAAAGAAATTGTTTATTAATATAATGAAGCATCTAAATGTCTTCAGGAAGGGAACATGCTCAAAATAAAAAATAAAACCAAACTAACTTAGATGCTAATTCTAACCTAGAAAAGAAAATAGAAATGAACAACACAGTCTTACCTCCCTCACTGCTCACACACAGGAGAAAAAGAAGTGCAAAAAAAAAGAGCATCCCTCTCTACAATGATTCCTGTTATCAACAAGCTGAGGAAATACAGCTGTCTGTTATCATCATGTTCTAGAGATTATTTCAGTAGATACACAACAGTTTCAGATTTTCATACAATTCAGTGACTATCATCTGAGTCAGGAGAGGAGAGATCCAGAAAAGTGCTGCTCCTCGGAAACTTCTTTCCCTCCGTAAATGTGGAATATATTGGAATATAGTAGCAACAAAAGAAAAAGGAAGTGAGAAATGGTCTGGAAAACAGGAACACGTTCACTCCGTTGTCATGGATAAAGTACATGTTATCCTGTCATGAGAACATTTAAATAATAATTACTGTTTAGAATGTAACAGTAAAGAGAAAAAAAATCATACTTTTGCATCACCACAACATATAGAAATACTTACTGTTGGGTGGATCTTGCATGCTGTCCTTTCTCACAGGATTCAGCGCTTCAACTTTAAGTGATCTGCTGGACTGTGAATCTATTGGTTTGCTTTCCACCTCACATTCTCTTCCACTCAGAGATTTGACTTTTTTTTCAGAAACTAGATAAAAACACAGTCATATCTTGAGTTAACAATATCTTGAGTTACAGAATTTACAGGTCACCTGCTTTACGTGGTATGTTTGGACAGAAGATGAGACTTAAAATCATGAAAGACAATAGAATTATGGGAATACCGGATTCTAAACAACAAAGAAATGCCACAATTTATTAAGACCTTGACGCAGATAGGATGGAGAAATACCCAGAAACCCCGCTGCTCCAAAGTATGAGGGGCTTTCCTAGCCATTAATGCTTGGATAACATCCCTACATCTCCTTTGATTAAAAATAATGGCTGCAGTGGCTGTGATATACTTAAAACTTATACTTAAAAAGGATAAAATTATGTTTTAATCGCAACATCAGTTAATAGAAAAACTGTCGTTCATTTCGCAATAGTTTTTTTGACATCGAAAAATCTGTAATATAATTTGCTCAAATCTGTAGGCCTAATGGAAACTCGGCTAATGGTTTAATTAAAACTCATACCTTGTCAATGTGGAATGAAAAACGGTAATACCAGAATTTAATCAGAACTTAAAATGTAGTTATGGGGAAACTTTGAATCAATTTTAATTTGTCTTATTTTGACGTTTGCTGAAATAACATGACTTGATAAGGAGCTTGGTAAAACATTCGAACCGCTGATTCGAAACAAAAGATTAGTAAAGGTTTCGAAGCTTCATGGTGCAGTGTTTCAAAAGCATCATTCTCTACCAGATTACAGATGGTGAAAATACTTACCACTAGGGGGAGTAACTGCTGTTGAGAAATGAATGCCATGTTGTGATCCAGTGACTGTATGCAGCAGTTCCTCCTCTCTTCTATCCGAAGTTCTCGGTATGTCATACTCTTCTTGTACTTCTTCTTTCTCTGTGAGCAGAAATTCTTCTATATCCTTTGATTCTCTTGGATTCTTTTCTATCTTTTTCTCATCGCCTTTGAGTTGCTCCAGTTCTCTTTGAAGCTTCTCATTGTCGGACTTCAGCTGACTCTCTCTTTCATTGGAGGCGATCAGTTCTGCATTTACCCGTCTCTTATGATCCCTAAGGTCAAACAACTCTTCTTTTAGTTCACTTTTTTTCTCTTTGAGAGCATCAATCTGTTGACTTAACTGATTCTCTCTGCTTATGGAAGCATCCAAGTCTTTCCTTAACAAATTCTCTCTGAATCTGTGAGCATCCAGTTCTTCCCTTAACTGGTCCAGTTCTTCATGCAGATCTTGTAATTCTCTCACATTTTCAGATTTCTGTTTTTCCATTTCTGTAATTTTAGTTCTTAGATTTTCCTCTGCTGTTTTCATTTCTGCCAAATCTCCTCTCAGTGTACTCTCCCTCTCCTCGTATTTAGCATCAAATTCCTTCTTAAAATAGGTTTCTGCTTTGTACAGCAATTCAAGATCCTTTGTAAAAAAGTTAGCTTTTCCTTGTTTCATCCCAGTAGCGTCATGGAATAGCTTTAGGACATTTTCCTCATTGTCCTTTAAAATGTGGTACCTTTCTCTGCACTTTCTGACACAACGGTTCCTGGTTATATCTCTGTCACTGTATGCATGCATAAATAACACCATACTGTAGTCTAACACCTCCTGCCCAAACACTTCACTGAGGGCTCGTAGGAGATAATGCTCTTTACCAGAGTTACGCACATCTCCAAGCACTAACAGAAATGCATGAGGTCCAGGAAACACCATTGAGGAAGAAAACTGCATGTCACTTTTCATAGATCTGACTCTTTTGCTGAAGAAGAAGTGCGTTTTCAAGTTTTCCAGCCAATAAGTGGGTGTTTTTACTACAGAGACATGTCGTCCGCTGACACATTCCTCTCTAAACTTACATGTCCCACCACGTTTAATGGTTTCCATTCTGTTGGCATCTGTTGATCTAAGAATGGTATCACAAGCTTCATTTATCAGAACCTCATCACTTCCAAGCACAATGAATCTAAGTCTTTTAATGGAGTCTGTGGGTTGTTTTGCTTCATCTGAAAAGGTTTCATCTGTTGCAAAGAGAATGAAACCAGGTAAAGGTTTAATGCATTTGTGGTCTAAGGATAACTGTAATCTAAAATCTGCATCAGTGGTGAAATCTCTGATGCTTCAATAGAATGATATATAATAACTAGTTTTCAAATAAAATATTTAAATACAATTTAATCTTTATTTTACCTTGTCAGAAAAAATGCATATATGTGCAAAGTCAAAACGAAAGTGTTACCTCTCTTTTGTAGTCTCTGTGCCATGTTGAATATGGAAAATATTTGGATACAATTCTGAAAAGCAAGTTAATTTTAGTTAAATAAAAAACTGAAATAGCAAGACAAACACTGTTCAATCCAGTACCTATTCAAACAAATTAATAAAATCAAACCATCGCTACAGACTGAAACAACACTTGAGCACAGGATGTGGTTTGGTTCAAGTGTACAGAAATCAAACCCACAAGAAGCAGGATGTATTACTGTGTGGCATCAAGAGGCTCCATTTACTTATTACATTTAATTGTGTATTATTTTTCTGTTGTTGTTTAATATTACATCATGTGCTGTGTTCTTTGCAAGTAAGCTAGAGATAAATGAATGTCTCCATCTCAAGGTTTTTAATGTCACATGATGATGTTATAAAGCAAAAGAATTTTCCATTGCTTTTGCTATCTTTATTGCTTGGTACAGTGAGTGTGCTGTTTCTTCAAAAAACAAACAACAACACCACTGGTCTGTCTTAGACAGGCTGGAAGCGTTCAGTTGAATGTGGAATGNATTTTTTAGAGTGTAGTGTGCTTTACAACCTGAATTCCGGAAATGTTGGAAATTTTTTAAATTTGAATAAAATTAAAAATAAAAGACTTTCAAATCACATGAGCCAATATTTTAGTCACAAAAGAACATAGATAACATAACAAATGTTTAAACGGAGAAATTTTACACTTTTATCCACTAAATGAGCTCATTTCAAATTTAGTGCCTGTTACAGGTTTAAAAAAAGTTGAGACGGGGGCAACAAATGGCTGAAAAAGCAAAAAAAATTGAGAAGATTCTAGCAACTAATTAAGTTAATTGATATCATGTCTGTAACATGATTAGCTATAAAAGGGATGTCTTAGAGAGGCAGAGTCTCTTAGAAGTAAAGTTGGGCAGAGCTCTGAAAGAGTGCGTAAAAAGATTGTGGAATACTTCAAAAACAATGTCCCTCAACGTCAAATAACAAAGGCTTTGCAAATCTCATCATCTACAGAGCGTAACATTATCAATAGATTCAGAGAAACTGGAGAAATCTCTGTGCGTAAGTGACAGGGCTGAAGACTTAATTGGATGCCTGTGGTCTTCGGGCCCTCAGACGACATTGCATCACTCATCGACACGATTGTGTCAATGACATTACTAAATGGGCCCAGGAATACTTCCAGAAAACACTGTCGGTAAACACAATCCGCCGTGCCATCTGCAGATGCCAACTAAAGCTCTATCATGCAAAAAGGAAGCCATATGTGAACATGGTCCAGAAGTGCCGTCGTGTCCTGTGGGCCAAGGCTCATTTAAAATGGACTGTTTCAAAGTGGAAAAGTGTTCTATGGTCAGACGAGTTCAAATTTGACATTCTTTTTGCATATCACGGATGCCGTGTCCTAAAGAGGAGGGAGACCTTCCAGCATGTTATCAGCATTCAGTTCAAAATCCAGCATCTCTGATGGTATGGGGGTAGATGACGTCTCTTTCAGGGAAGGCCTTGTGTATTTCAGCAGGACAATGCAAAACCACATACTGCAGCTATTACAACAGCATAGCTTCGTCGTAGAAGAGTCCGGGTGCTGAATTGGCCTGCAGTCCAGATCTCTCACCTATAGAGAAAAATACGTCAAAGATGACCACAAACTCTTCAGCAGCTGGAAACCTACATCGGGCAAGAATGGGACCAAATTTCAACATCAAAACTCCAGAAACTCAAAACCTTGATGCCCAGATGTCTTCACACTGCTTTGAAAAGAAGAGGAGATGCTACACCATGGTAAACATGCCCCCGTCCCAACTATTTTGAAATATTTAAAAATGTTTTGTTTTATTCAGTGGCAATAAAGGGTAACCTGCCTGAAAATACTTTATAGTTTAAAATTTTAAGAATTAAAACAGTACTTTTTATAAATATTTTGCAGCTTATAGGCAGCTACATATTTATTATACCTACACTCGTATAAAATGTAAATATTTGTATACAGTATATTTAACATATTTCCACTCAAAATTGACCAAACTTGAAATGAAAAGCAATGCTACAATCTCTGCCAAATTTGAGGAAGTAAAGGAAATCTGCTTAAATGCATATGAAATATTCTTTAAAATGCTTTGGCCTATTTACTCTTTTTGAAATGGAGACTATAATTTGTATGTTGTGTCAACAAAACTGATTTCACAGAAATATAAAACAAACAGAAAAGGCTATTCGCTTGTTTACGTGTGCGTTCGGTTTGAATGAACAAAATGATGGCGTCAATGGGAAGACTAAATTAAAAAAGTAATTAAACAGCTCACCCACATAGATATCACGTCAAAATCAAACTTGAAAAGACCTGAAAACATGATGACTGCAGGGGTTTTAGTGAGCAATCAGCTTGGTGAAATTAAAGATACATCTTCGTGTCTCCGAGTGTTTACGAGCATGAATGATGATCCGAAATAAGTTGACTATTAAAATGAACAGGTGAAAATCAATACACACAAAAAATATATTGTTATTGCCTCAAGGCAACATAGTCTATTTTAGTTTGTTTTTGAATAAAATGAGACTTTTAAATGAACTTTTAAAAAATAAATTTATTAAAATTAATGAAAATGTTTATTGATATTGTTATAGTGGCCAATTTTAAGCAGGAAAAACCACAAATAATTTGTGGCTGGACAATTTCATGTTCATGATCACCCTGGTGTGCTAAAAAAATGAAAATATGAATGGGAATATACTTCAGAGACATTTTACAGTCATCTTTGATCATATTTACCAAGGGTGCCAATAATTCTGACCACAACTGTACCTGTTTTAATGCTGCCCTCTAGTGGTTACAATATGAACTAATTCTTAAGATCATTTAAACTGCCTCATGGTTTCATTATGAAATGAAAATTTAGTGTTCCAAGAATTAATTACCTGCATCATATTTGAAGATGATTTTGCTTCTATTTCAAACTGATGTCTCGATCCTCAGAATAACATATAGGTTATGACAATAGTTTTGGACCCTAGACGGTGTCATTTTGAACTTTTTGATATTGTGTATGAGTAAATGCCATAGTTTTAGCAACACGTGTAGTTTTAGTTCAATCTTAATAACCCTGATTTGCAAACTATGACTTTGTCTCCAATTTACACACATTCACACGTTTAATGATGTCAGATTACAGTAATCAACCCTCATCAATATTCTTTCAGCTCCTCTCCTCTCTGAACTGAAGGATAGTTTAACAGTGCTGAAAATATAGAGCTCATTTGGAAGTGAATGAAGACAAACAACATTAGCTTCAAAAACCTCATCATTTCACAAATGAAGATGGAATTTCACAGACTAAAAAGTGTAAAGAGTTTTATAAAGGAAACATTAATGTGCACATGTGAGAAATCACACAGACCATCTATTCTGTTTCATTCCGGAGTTCAATTCAATTCACATTCAGAATGCTCACATCACTTGCTGCCTGAATTCTGTCAAGTGGAATGTGTAGATCTTTTTTAAATGAATTCATACAATACTTACTAATAATAGAAATTTCATCCATCTGTATTGATTAAGTGAAATAAGACAGGATAATCATTTGAAAAGATGCATTTTTGCATTTTAAATACAATACATAAATTACAAATTAATAGTGTCCTGAAGAATGCTTATTAATTCTGTAATGCCTGTATGACATATTAAGTAATTGTCAGAAATATATCTGAGAATATGGAGCTCAGGAAAAAACACCTAAAATTTATTCAGAGGCACAAATTAATCAAAAATATGCAATTTGGAGCAGTTGCTGATATTTATATGACCAAAAAGTAAGATGAAATTCTGACAAGCTCAAGCCTTGTCTGTGAAACCAGGGCTATATGTTATAAGATGATATTGCTTCATTTTATGATATATAACACATATTTGACATATTCATATCATATGCAATGGTGATTGAAGGATTGTACAGTAAATATCAAAAGCCTGATGTATCATATTTGATACTTACATTTTAACATGATTTTTCTAAAAGAAAAAAAAAAACACAACATTCATATTTGTTTGTCCACTCATTATGTCATGGTGCATGTATAACATTCTGCAAACCTTGCAGGCCCATTTTAGTCAACATGAAATCATAATTCACTTATTTTCTAAATGCATGCTATAGATCTTATTGTGAACAATTCATAATGTGAAAATAATGTTGTTTTGATTGCATCAGTGTTTGCATGCATTATTTGCATAATATTACAATAACCGGGGTTTATTATGGTCTTACAGTGTTTTTTTGTGTGTGTGTTTTTTTTTTTTTTGCGCTGTCCATTGGGCTCTGTTTGTTGACCTTGTACTTCAGACTGATCAGTGGATTCTTTAAATTGCCTCCCTGGGAATTTGTATGTTTTGAGAAATAATGACACCTAATTAACATGTTTATCAAATTCGTCTTCCTTTTCTCAAAGGGATTAAACATGACCACAGATGTTTGTGAGCAACTGTTGCCATATTAATCAGCCATCAAGTCATTTTCTACTGTATTACACACATTCAACATTTTTGTAATAACAAATAAATTGGAATCCTCTTTAGCCTTATAGCCTTGCGACACAATTTCACTTTTATATGTGGATGTCACTTCTGAAACTTTGCAGTATGTACAGGGCCGTTGGTCCTTTTAGCAGTATGAAAAACAAACCTTTTATTCAAATACTGAATGGATAGCCTGACAGCGCACAAAGAGCGCTCCCTTTATAATCACTAAAAAGCATTCATCTCAGTTCATCACAATCTCACAGAGTAATCATATAAAGTAAACATTATTAGAGCAATCATATTATAATCAATGAAGCTATCAATAAATCTACACTTTGTTATATAGGATTTGCAAGCATGCAGAACCTTTTGACCATTGAGTGGATTCTGATTAACTTAAACACTTCTGATTGGTCACTCCGTTCAAGAAATCAATAGATATGTCTGTGATTGGCTACATTGCTCAAAGCTGCAAAAAACAAAGAATTGTCATTGTACTTTTTGTTGCTTCCATTGTACTCCTTGTAGTCACTTTGGATAAAATATAATCATATATGTATAAAATAACAGCAATATTACAGTACAAAAGTATACAGAAATTGTCTTTTTATGTAGATGTTCTATATACTAAGCTTGTATTTCCTATATTTAAGTAACTTGACATACAATGTCTTATGTACAATGACTAATAGTGTACATGTGCATGTTCCCTTGACTAAATATATTTGGTACTTTATTTTCTTAATTTAACATAAATTGGTTGTAAAGGTTGCTATTTTTATGCATTTCTAATAATCAATTTATATTGAAGTTGTGAGTGGTTCTGTAAAAATAAAGATTAATACTGTAAAATGCAAACATTCGTTTTTGAATTTATGTTCTAATTGCATTTTCATAAATAATTTCTTAGTTATTGTACATGGAAAATCTATATTTTAAAAGTAAATAACTGTAGATGGACAGAGCAGCTTTAATAAAATAACTCATAAAAACCTTAATTTTGCAGAGAGTAACCTGAAAGTTAGTAGTTTTCTATGTAATCTGACATAATTTATCAGTTTTTCCATGGTTTAATAAATGATTATCAACAGTAATATACTGTAATTCAATTCATTTTGACTGTAAAGTCTGTTCTGTATTTTTACAGTTTTTGCATGTAATTTTGTGGAATGGACTTTTGCTGTAATTTAACGGAATTTCTCTGGAAAGAACTTTCTGCTGCCAGACTTTTTACCGTTTTTTTACAGTGCTTATTCAACTTCATTTCATCGACCTTTTTTGCAACATCAGTCATTGAACTGATTGAAACTGACTTGAGCTGAATAATGAAACTATTATCTTCTGTAGAACGTCTTTATTTGAATTTATCTCATATTTGATGGAGTTTGCATGATCCTTATTTTCCTGTTTATCACTGTCACTTTTATCACTTAAACAATCTGTATTTTGTAAAGCGTACATAAATGAAGGTGACTTGACTTATTGACTATTGATTATAGTAAAGGAATAGAACTATGAAATGAATGCGGATACAATTTAATCAGAAAATGTATTATATATATAAATATATATATAAATAAATATATATATACATGGTGGGGGTCAGAATTTTTGGCACCCTTGATAAATATGATCAAAGATGACTGTAAAAATAAATCTGCATTGTTTATCCTTTTGATCTTTAATTTATAAAATGAGCAAACATCTAACCTTTCATTGAAGGAAAAGAACTGAAAGTGGGGGGAAAATCACATTATGAAATAAATGTTTTTCTCCAATACATGTTGGCCACAATTATTGGCACCCCTAGAATTTTTTATGAGTAAAATATCTCTGAAGTATATTCCCATTCATATTTACATCTTTTTTAGCACAGCAGGGTGATCATGAACATGAAATTGTCCAGCCATGACTTCCTGCTCCACAGGAGTATAAACATGAAGAAAGACAAAGGCCAAATTCCCTTAATCATTCATCACAATGAGTAAAACCAAAGAATATAGTTCTGATGTGCAGCAAAAGATTGTAAGTGGCTGTAAGAAAATAGCTAAAGCATTATAATCCCCATTTCCACTATCAGGGCAATAATTAAGAAGTTCCAATCAACTAAAGATGTTACAAATCTGCCTGGAAGAGGACGTGTGTCTAAATCGTCCTAATGCACGGTGAGGAAGAAAGTTTGAGTGGACAAAAACTCTCCAAGGATCACAGCTGGAGAATTGCAGAGATTAGTTGAGTCTTGAAGCGTAAAAAAAAAAAATCAAACAGCACCTACATCCCCACAAGTTGTTCGGGAGGGTTTCAAGCAAAATCCTCTGCTCTCATCCAGAAACAATCTCCAGCATACTCAGTTGTCAGACAAGACTGGAACCTCAAACGGGACCAGCTTCTATGGTCAGATGAAACTAAAAAAAAAGCTTTTTGGCAGCAAACCCACCAGATGGGTTTGGTGCACACATGGATAAAAAGTACCCCATGCCCACGGTTAAATACACTGCTGGATCTTTAATGTTGTGGGCCTATTTTCTGCTGGAGGTCCTGGACATCTTGTTCAGATACATGGTATCATGGATTCTACCAAATATCAACAGATAAAAAATCAAAACCTGACCGCTTCTGCTAGAAATCCAATAATGGGCCGTGGTTGGATCTTCCATCAGGACAATGATCCAAAACAAACATCAAAACCAACACAATTTGTCAGTGAGCACAAAATGAAGCTTCTGCCATGGTCGTCCCAGTTCCCTGACCTGAACCCTAAAGAAAATGAGTGAAGTGAACTGAAGAGAAGAAGCATTAACATGGAGCTGGGAATCTGAAGGATCTGGAGAGATTCTGCATGAAGGAATGGTCTCTGATCTCTTGTCAGGCGCTCTCCAAACTCATCAGGCATTATAGAAGAAGTCTCAGAGCTGTTCTCTTGGCAAAAGGAGGTTGCAAAAACTATTGAATAAAAGGGTGCCAATAATTGTGGCCAACGTGTTTTGGATATAAACATTTATTTCATAATGTGATTTTCCCCCCACTTTCAAATCTTTTTCTTCAATGAAAGGTTAGATTTTTGCTAATTTTATGAATTAAAGATCAAAAGGATAAACAATGCAGATTTATTTTTAGTCATCTTTGATCATTTTTACCAAGGGTGCCAATAATTCTGACCACCACTGTATATATTAGTTTGATTACAGACATCGTATCTCAGAGACAAAAGATACTGAGGACTTTTTTTTCTCAGGATAAAAATCAACACAGCAGCAGAAGTCTCCATTTGCTCTTCATTTCACATATTGATGTTCAGGTCAATTAGGAAAATCACAATCGAAAATAAAATTGTTTTAATGAAAGCTGCATATAGAGCTCTTAATGCCAGATTCTACAGTATGTTGGTTTCTGCAAGGAAATGAGAAAATAAAATACGGTTTCAAAGAGGAAATGTGAAGAAAAAGTGAAGAAAAATACCATATGTTTCCCTTAAATCCAAAATTAACAAAATATTAGCAAAATTTTCAAAAAAATTATAATGAGGATGGTCACAGATTGTGGCTTGACTGTCATCACTAGGACTGTGGTTTGTCCATGACTCTCACATCTGGGACCAGTCAGAGAAATGATGGCCCAAGGGGGACAATTATCAAACCCATGATAGTTAATGACCTCTGGATCACTTTATTCTCCTCTCAGGCCAGTTTAATACCTGGTAAACAATGTCTAATGCTGTGAGACAAACAACTCGTAATGTTTGTGGAAATTATCCCTCTTTACAAAGTATGACGTAATTATTTGAATAACTTTATAGTTGTAGACCAAAGACTTTTGATGATAATTGATTTTTTATTATTAAAGTGTTTAGAATGTCATTTCAAAATCATTCCATGTGATTTATATTCAATATCTAATGAAAGCCTACACTGCAGGCCCTGTTTCCACCTGGTATTAAGAAGTGTTTTGGTCGATCAGATCACAAGTTGACCAGGGATACACATACCTGTTTACACCTGGTATTTTAATCTGTTTATTCTGTCCACTTTCAACCACTTCTGTCCTGATTTCTTCAAGGGAGGGTCTATGGGTGGGTAAATGTATGTTTTTTTCCCCCAAGATCTTTCAATCTAATTAACAAAATAAGCTTGTGCATTTTAAATATTAATGTGAAAGGAGACGACGGTTCAAATGGGTTTTCGACTACCTCTGGAAGTGGTCGAAAGTGTCTACTTTCAAAACAATTTAGACCTTGTTTACACACTTGTGAACCAATAGACCAAAATACACCTTAATGCCAGGTGTAAACAGGGCCTAAGTCATGACATATTTCTACTGGGGTACCTCAGGGCTCAGTGCTTGGACCACTTCTCTTCTTCATCTACATGTCATCACTAGGATCTGTCATTCAGAAACATGGCTTTTCCTATCACTGCTATGCTGATGACACACAACTCTACTTTCATTCCAGCCAGATGATTCAACAGTAGCTGCTCACATCTCAGCCTGCCTGACAGACATTTCTGCCTGGTTGAAGGAACACCACTTTCATCTCAACCTTGCAAAGACAGAACTGCTTGTGGTCTCAGCCAGCCCAACACTTCATCACAATTTCTCCATTCAGCTATAGGTTCATTAACCATAACTCCTTCCAGGAAAGCCAGGAACCTTGGAGTTGTGATTGATGATCAGTTAAACATCCACTTGCTCTGCACCTCTATACCTAAACTCACTATACTTTAGACTTATTTGCCCTCCAGAAGCTTGCGTTCTGCAAGTGAATGCCGTCATGTAGTGCCATCCCAAAGAAGCACAAAATCACTTTCACTGACCTTTATCTTGTCTGTTCCCTGCTAGTCCCTCCCTGAGTCTTTAGACATTTTCAAGAAATGGCTAAAGATGCATTTTTTTCATCAACACTTGATCCACCATTACTACTCCTCTAATCTATGGAATAAATGTTTCTGCACTACACACACCAACAAAATAAATAAATAAAAATACTGCAGCAATAGTGAATGTTCCATAAACTAGAAAAAGGTGTAAAACCTAACAAGCAATTATAGCCTAAAGAAATGTTAATATGTTGTAATTGAGCTTTCAAATGAACCCAGCTTCTTTATTTTTAGTCATTAATGAAAAAGATTACATTTGTCAACCAATATAAAAGTATGTTCTATGTCATGAAATGAAACATTATAGGTTTTTATTACTGATTCCTACTGTGTTCCTAAATTTTGTAAGTCTACTTCTGAAATAAGAGCTTTATTGAATAGAGAACTAGCTGTCTTACTCATGAGAAGAGATTTCCCAGTGTGGAAAACGTGAAGCCTGAGATCAGATTTTGTTGTTCATCTTAAATGATCCAGCAATGACAAAAACAAAATCCACAAAAACTACCCAAACACTGGGTTGTTACGTCTGACGCAGGATCTGGGTAACACAAAAACTACCCAAACACTGGGTTGTAATGTACCATAATAATATTTTTAATTAAGAATGAAAAATAAGGGTGGAATTAAGGAATGATTATTAACCTATATTAATTCCCGTAAATGAACTTCCTGTAAAATTCCTGTGCGCCTACAGAAATAAAATAAAATCATAAATAAAGCTTTCATAGGTTATATACAATTAATAAACAAAATATTCTTTTAACATAGCCTATTAATAGTAAAAAATTTTTGAACTTAATTCGAATGCTGTCACAGGCACGAGGGGCTACAAGTGAAAACGCTCATTTAAGCTACTGTAGTCAGAAATAGACTACAGAAACAATCATGAAATCAAAACTTTATTGGCATGATCGGGCATTTACAGTATTTACAGAATACAAACTTTAAGTAACATAAAGTACAGAATGTTCATTAGAGAGGCCTAAAGAAATATGGGAAATGAAGGGGAAAATATGCAAATAAATGTACAAATGTAACTATGCCTAATAATAATATAAACATATTAAATAAAAAATAAACGATCAGTGAATGGATTTAAAAGACTGTTGGATGGGATTAAAATGTACAACATTTAAACATTTATTGATAAACTTCTGGGGAACTGGGTAACACAAAAACTACCCAAACACTGGGTTATTATGCCCGACCCAGGATCTGGGTCAAACAAAAACTACCCAAGCACTGGGTTGTTACGCCCGACCCAGGATCTGGGTCAAACAAAAACTACCCAAACACTGGGTTGTTACGCCTGACCCAGGATCTGGGTAACACAAAAACTACCCAAACACTGGAAAAATAACCCAGGACTGGGTAGAAAGAGTACAGTTCCTTCACCACTTAATACGCCAATGAGTGAAACTAAATGATTCAAACTAAATCATATTCGATAATCATATTCCAAATTCGACATGTTATTTGGCTTTGTTGCCTTTTTTCAAGTTAAAACTAAGGATGGCAAAGTTTGCAAGGACCATAATTAATCCCAAGATGCTTTATGACATCTTCAAATGATTTCCCAACTGGAAAAAAAAAAATGTTATAAGACTTTCAGCTCTTCACATGCAGACACACAGCTCCAGATTTGTTGATATGATCGTTTGCCTTTTTTTCTTTTGTCTGATTTCCCACACCCATCAATGGATACTGAAGCCCAATGAGTACATTGCAAATGAATGTAGCCATTTTAGCAAATATTTATTAATATTGTCTTATGTGCATTTTTTTATTATTATTATTGCAGAAAATCATAGTTTTGTGTAATTTGAAGCAACATCCATAACCTGATGGATAACATGTCTTATCCTGTGATACTGACTCTCATGGTGCCCAGAGAATCTAAATCATACAGGCATATATATTTCACTTGTTTTCTTATCCTTTACCTGCTTATATTGTCAATTAATATACGTCTTGTTATGATCATTATCATGACGAAAGCACTTCATGAACCGATGTACATATTCTTGTCCTATCTGTGTGTAAATGGGGTTTATGGAGCCACAGGATTCTACCCTAAAATTCTGTCTGATTTAATGTTGGATTCATATGTGATCTCCTCTCTCATGTGTGCGCTGCAGATCTTTGTTATTTACAGCTCTTTACTGAGTGAGTTTACAATATTAACAGTGATGTCTTATGATAGATATGTAGCCATATGTAAACCTTTAGACTATCATTCAAAAATAACTAAATTCACCTGTTTGAAATTAATTCTGTTTTCATGGATTCTTCCCAACGGAGTCTCAGCTACAGCAATCCTGTTATCATACTTGAGGCCATTTTGTAAATATCACATCGACAAATTATATTGTGACAACTGGTCAGTTGTAAAACTGTCTTGTACATCATCTTTTGTGAATAATATCTATGGATATATTTTTTCTGTTTTATTTGTTAGCTGTGCAGTTATTGTCATAGTGTCCTATGTTAAACTGATCTCTGCATGTAAAGCATCTTTAGAAAACAGAAGGAAATTCTGGCAAACGTGTCTGCCACACATGTTATCACTGATAAATTTCACTTTTGCTTTGCTTTTTGATATAACGTATAGCAGATATGGTTCAAATGACATTCCAGAGAGTCTGCGTCATTTTCTGGCTTTAGAGTTAGTTATAGTCCCTCCTGTTTTTAATCCTGTAATGTACGGGTTAAATATTAGGACAGTGCGCAGAGTTTTTTTCTCGTGTATTTCAGCAAGAGTGAATGTTTTAGAAGCTAAAAAGGCTTAAATCCTTGATAGTTACTTGATGTGCTCTACTGAAACAGACATGCAAAATGCTGTCATTTGTTTTATAAATGAATTACAACAAAATGTAAGAAAAACAAGCATGTGCAAGCTGTCAATTTTATTTTTATGAACATCATTGGGAATAGTAACATAAAACATTCCAGGAAAAAATTAATTTGTTATGCTTTCACTTCTCCCAAATGCACTTGTTTGTCTAAATGACCAAACAAATATAATTAGAAAAGACCTGACTTGTATAGTTTAGTTTGAAAAGAGCTGAATTATTGTCAGTCTTTTGTTTGTGAGGTTTTCCTATAATTTACTTCCTTTACATCTTACTTCAATTTTACTACACTATACCGTGCATATTAGGGAGCATTTCAACATTTTGTCCTCAAAGTTGATGTGTTAGAAGCAGGAAAAATGGGCAAGCGTAATGATTTGAGCGAGTTTGACAAGGACCAAACTGTGATGGCTAGACGACTGCTCCAAGGAAGGGACAGTGGTGAACCAGCAAGAGGGTCATGGGCAGCCAAGGCTCACTGAAAGCTGGCCTGTGTGGTCCGATCCAACAGACGAGCTACTGTAGCTCAAATTGATCAAGAAGTTGTGGACAGAGGTGACAGGGGTGGACAGTCTCTAAAAACGTCATCATTTAGTAGATGCATTTATCAAATGTATTTAATTCACTCTCTCTACCCTGACTGCAACATTATAATTAACTTGGGTACATCATTGGATTATTTTCTAATATGTGTTATTTTAAAGTTCATATAGTTAAAGTTATCAATTAATATAAAACACTCTTCAAACCATATAAAATTATATTATTATTAGTACTATATGGAGTGTGTTTTATTATTCAAAATTTTACATTCAGAGTATAAACTTTGCAATATTAGAATCAACTGTTCATTCAGATTAGTTCAAATGTCAATACATGATACAATACAATTCAAATATCTATTTTCTGTTTAGCATTATAACATCATAGACATTGTCTCTTCATAATGTAAAGACAGTGTTGACTTGTTCTTTTACACCGGTTCACTAACACTGTTAAAACACAGGCAGGCATGAGTGAACCCTTCTTCATCTCCTCCAAAAATTATTTATTCCAGGATGCATTTCTGAGCTAATGATTCCACCAAAATATGACGTCTTTACAGAAACGCAAAAGAAAAAAACAAATAGAACATTCTTTGTATGTCAAACATCACATGAGGCTGTTGGCAACAAATTAGTGTGTAAATACATCATGTCACACACTGTTGAGTGTACAATGACATTGACACCATAGTTGGATAAAAAAAAAAGTACCTCAGAAAAGCTTGTGCAAAATTGGTTTGATATTTTAAATCTAATGCAATGACATTTAGTGTGGGAGGACACCGGGACATTTCCCTTTAAAGGAAACCCTGGGTATTAAGACTTGTATGGCTTAAAGGGGGGGTCTAATGCTATTTCATGTATTCAGAATTATTTACACTGTTAAAAGAGTTGGATTCTCATGCTGAACATGGCCAAAGTTAAAAAAATATATATTTATTGGTTAAAATGAATGGACAATATCTCGTGTTTTTCCGTGGCTGCTCGAGGCCTCAGGATCGGCACTTATGGTTTCATAAACAAGGCCCAGTTCTACGCTGGATTTACAGATCGTTCGAATGGAAAGATGGAGCAGTCACAGCGATAATGATCCCAGTCATGAGTCGGAACCACAGGTGGAGAGTAAAACTGCTTCAAATGTCTGTTTTATCGGCAATTGGCGCCTGAGCGCATATAATGTAAACAACAGGAACGTATAATGAATCAAAAGTTATCCAGGGATTATGCGATGGTGTATTGTGTGTGTTTAAATACACGTTTAGCTGACCATTAATAGCTTCGCTATGCAAAAGCTGCGCGTGCTCGTGACTCTTTAGCTTCGCCCACGGACACTTCAGAGATATGAAGGATGCAATACTACTATAGGTACTCAAGATTAACATGAGATCGACAGAAACTGTGCGTGTTATGTATCCTTTAATATAACGTAAATTATGTCTCTTACTGAAATATGTAGTAGAAAACCCATGAAAGTTTACGTTGTGTTGTGGTAAAAATAGCAGCAGGGTAGCGTCAGTAGCTCACTGAGTGCAGCCATTTGACGTCATCGACGTAAAATGCACTGTGCACCTAAACAAAATGGTGCCCGTTTTCCAAAATTGTGGATTTAAAAAAATAATGTTAATCTTTCATGGGTTTTCTACTACATATTTCAGCAAGAGAAATCCTTTACGATACATCAAGCCATAAAAGTCTTAATACCAAGGGTTCCCTTTCAGATAGATCACTTGTTGGTCAGAATTTTTGGTGCACAATTTTTGTATTTTGTAATCTATATAAATTTCCTCCCAGATGAAGAGAAGTGGCCATATTAATAATTCGACTAGTAGTCTACCTGTTACATCAACTAACAGGGTTAGCCTACAAGATTAGCAGTCCGGTGGATTACATGAACAGGGTGGCGGTGACGGCAGCAGCTGAGGTGGCCTGGGATAGAGTCAAATCCCCGGCTTGAATTATTGTCTCAGTCCGCCACTGGAAGACTGGAATGTAGTACAAAAGTTGTGTTAAGATTCTTCATGGTGTTTTTGCCTTTTTTAGAGCTTGACAGATGTGGTCACGATGAACTTCCAGTCTGGAAAGGAGCAGTGTAAAAATCCATAATCATACAGACTTGCCTTGAAGTAAAAGATGACAGACATTTATTTTTTGGTGAACTATACAAACCAGGAAAATCCTTAAACTCACCTCGGGAAAATCACAATGCATGGCCTGTGTAAAATTTTAGGGACATAATTATTATATTTATTAATGTTACAGCAGTTAGTGAATCTTTTGAGGAATAGATTCAGTGAGTATAGTAACATTAGGATGTATTTCAATTAGGGATGCACGATATTGGATTTTGGCCGATATTCGATATGCCGATATTTTCAAAATAATTTTGGCCGATGCCGATACCGATACCGATATATATACAAATTTTTCGCCTGATATATTTAAACTTTAATTTTACTGAAGAGAAATCCATNCACGCCCCCCTATCGGTTTGGCTCATCGGCAGAAATATTCATATCGATGTTGTGCCGATATTATCGTGCATCCCTAATTTCAATAGATTTCTTACTATAAGGTGGCTTTAATTCCTTGCTGTTTCGTCTCACAGGTTTCTGGATCCCACGAGATTCACTGGTTTGTGAATCATCTCTGCTCTTCAGCTCTTCTGTGTTTGAGAACAATATTTCAGTACACAAACCTCTAAACCTTTAACATGTTCTTAACTCTTTACATTGGTAATATTGACTGTCCCAGTGACAATATAATAGATGTTATAATACTCACCAGCAGGAGGATCTGCTGTGGTCTGATGATGTTCACTGGACACTAAGAAAAATGTTTAGTGCCAATATCTTAATATTAATGCATTTAGCAATTTTTTTTTTTTTTTGAAAAAAATCCATTGAATACAGTTTGCAACAGTATATTTCAAATATAATGCTTACTGTTAGGTGGGTCTATATGGATGCTGTTTCGTCTTACAGGTAATCCAGTGGATTGTGGATCATCTCTGCTCTTCAGCTTTCCTTCACGTTCATACAGAGGTCTGTCTTTGTTCTCAGACACTATAGAAAAAAACAAATTATTTTCTCTAGCATTTCCTGTAGCGAATTCAGTCCACTGAGAAAATGTTTGTGATTTAAACTTGAGTGTTGTTAAATTCAAAAGGTTACAGCGTTAGAGGACACCTTTGAGCAACAAACCTTATTACTAGGTTTGTGTTCACCTCTGAACACAATCCTAGTAATAGCCCCAGTGAACCTGGTAAATCTAAAGGTAATTAATGACTGTACATTTGTACAGATAACAAATACTCACCAGCAGGAGGAGGGTCTGCTGTGGTCTGATGATGTTCTCTGGATCTCACATCTCTCTGTCTCACTTCTCTCTCTCTGTTCTCCAGCTCCTTCTGTCTTTCATCCAGTCGCTTTTCTCTTCTATGCACGTTTCTTTCTCTCTCATGCAGGCCATCTACTCTTGCATTGGTCAGGGTATTTTGTAGTTGTACTTTTAACTCTTCTATTTGCCCTTGAAGTTTCTCTATGTCGTCCCTTAACTGATTCTCTCTGCCTTTAGTATCATTTAATTATTTTCTTAGTTTATTTTCCTTTTTCTCATACTCCTCCTGAAAATAATTGCTAGCTTTTCTGAAACACTTCAGATGTGTTGTGAAAAAATTGTTGTTTTTATTCTCATTCATTTCCTCTTTTTTTTAAATAATTCATTTACACTGTTGTCAGTGTTGTGTAAAGTGTGATTTCTGCCTCCACACATCTTCAAACAGTAGTTCTTTGTTGGATGATTGTGTCTAGCCTGATCTATAAATAACACCATACAATAGTCCAAGACCTTCTTCCCGAACACCTCACTGAGAGCTCGTAAAAGACAATTCTCTCTACCAGAGTGTTTCACATCTCTGTGTACTAACAGAAACGCATGAGGTCCAGGAAACAACATAGACTCGTATGATTCCATTTCATCTCTGATAGCTTTGACTCCGCTGCTGAAAACCCAGTATGATTTCAAGTGTTCCAGCCATCTGAATGGAGTTTTTAATACAGAAACCTGTCGTCCACAAGAATTAGCACTCCTTGGTTCTAATTTTCCAAATTTAAATGGAGTCTTTTTGTTTCTTTTCCTAAGGATTGTGCCACATGCCTTATCCAGAAGAACATCATCTCCTCCAAGCACCATCAACCTCAGCTTCTCATTGGAGTCTGTGGACGGTCCAGCTTCATCTGTGAATGATTCATCTGTTAAAAAGTGAAGAAAGCAAAGTCAATAGACAAATGAATAAAACCTGTACTGAGATTTAAAATCATCAAAAAACTGAAGCAATCAAAAACTTTGTCAATTATGTAAATATTCAAAGGTGAATACTGCACATGCATCTTGGAATAAATAATTCTGTCATTTATTACTCGCCCTCGTGTCGTTTCACACCTGTAAGACCTTCGTTCATCTTCAGAACACAAATTAAGATATTTTTTGATGAAATCCAATGGGTCAGTGAGGCCTGCATTGCCAGCAAGATCATTAACACTTTCAAAGCCCAGAAAGCTATACTAAAGACATATTTAAGACAGTTCATGTGACTACAGTGGTTCAACTTTAATGTTATGAAGTGACGAGAATACTTTTTTTGCACCAAAAAAACAAAATCGTGACTTTATTCAACAATATCTAGTAATGAGCGATTTCAAAACACTGTTTCATGAAGCTTCAAAGCTTTACGAAATGATGTTTTATCAACAAGGTTCGTGAGGAACAGGTGCAGATAATTAAACTAACTAGCTCAGGTGGAGAGCATTCAATCAATGCAACCATGTCAAGAGGTATAAACAGCAGTCTTACCTCTGTTCGTCTGACAGTTCATCAGCATCCCTCCTCCACCCCATCACCTCACTTCAGTTCTATATACTTCTATCACAACGGGGGAGTATTCTGGGTTTGGGCCAAAACTTCCAAGCTCGGAGCCCTCTCCCCGGACAGCACGCCAAATATGCATAACTCTTACTGTATCTAATTATATGTAAATGTGAACTCGTGAATCTTTTGTTTCGAATCAGAGGTTCAGAGCGTGTATCAAACTGCCAAAGTCACGTGAACCATTGAAGTTTCAAAACACTGATGTAACGAAGCCTCGTTTACTGAAATTGTTTGATTGTGCCGCTCTGAACCACTGATTCGAAGCAAAAGACTTGTTAAGCTTTGAAGCTTCATGAAGCAGTGTTTTGAAATCCCCCATCACTAGATATTGTTGAATAAGTCGTTATTTTTGGCGCACAAAAAGTATTCTAGTCGCCTCATAACATTAAGGTTGAACCACTGTCGTCACATGATCTGTTTTAAATATGTCTTTAGTAGCTTTCTGGGCATCTGAAAGTGTTAATTATCTTGCTGGAGATGCAGGCCTCTCTGAGCCATCGGATTTTATCAAAAATATCTTAATTTGTGTTTCGAAGATTAACGAAGGTCTTACAGGTGTGGAACGACATGAGGGTGAGTAATAAATGACAGAAATTTTCATTTTTGGGTGAACTAACCCTTTGTGCCACACACAATAATTCCTACACCACTGATATAATTAATGTATTGATAATACAAATTCTAACATTCAATGCCATTTTACTGAGTGTAAATGAAATGTGTGTCAACTTCAAAGAAACTAAATGAATGTGCACCTGGTTGATCTTGTTCTTGATAATCTGTCATGGTGCAATATGACTGTGAATCTAAGAGGGAAAAACAACTTGTAAATGTAACAGAAAAAAGTATTTTAATAATTATTTTAACAAAATTACTAGATCCAAAAATGTAACTGTAAAGTACAGTGTATCTGCGCTCAAATGCTGCAGGATATTTTGACTTCTTTAACTTGAACTTTCTTCATGGTTTTGGCTCAAATAGTTTTAATCAGCAGGGCCCGTATTCTTATAGCTTCTAAGAATCTTCTCAGAAAGATCTTAATTCATCATAAAAACGTATACATAGGAGTCTTAGCTTAAGAGCAAATCAAATCTCTCACGGAGGAGCTCCTCCTTTTATGATTCCGGAGCTCCTCCGTGAGAGACTCGAGACCGGTGCAATGCGCAGCTGACGCTCATTATCACTCGCATCACCGGCCTCGTGCCGTTCCCTCATGGCTCTCGCCCGCCCTGCTCGTCACAAGGATCATCTAAGAGCAACTCTGAGCGAGGAAAAGGCAAGTCCTTTTTGGAGTGTCTATTTACACTAAGTGCAAATAGCATCCTAAATGGCAAATGCTATTTACCCTAGCTCAGCCCACCAATGTCTGGTTGGGCTGCTCAAGTTTTTAAATAGACACGTGGAATTTGATGTCTTCAGTAGCGCAGCAGTAAATGGGCTTGTTTGAGATGAGCAAATTCTGCGCAGAACCAATCAACGGTGATCACCGCGAGATGCATGCCGGTTAGAAATGTATCCGAGGATGGGCCGCCTTGCTCTGATGTCATGCCGACGTTTGTCAAAAAAGTCTCGCGAGGGCGAGGCAGACGTGTCGAATTCTGCAGTCGAGCGCAGTTGCTCTCCACCGACTGCGCTTAGTAAAAGCACGATGGGAAACGACTTGCTGACGACACCGCTTAAAGCTTGTTGGTTTAAACAACAGTGAAGTATTGATCTCTTTTAAAATGTTTGATTTTAAAACTCTAATATCATGATTTTATGTGTAAAAATAATGTGCAAATATTCCCAAACTCTCTGACACTGCGATCTATTGGTTATGTGATTGTTGTCATTCATAAAAAAAAATATATAAAAACATGTCTATAATTAAAGTTAAAATGAGTGATACACACATCTTTTGAATGGAAATAAATAACACAAATAACATAAATCATTATGTTTATTTTCATATAAAACACAGAACTTAAATTACATCCAGTTTATCAGCAACACAGCGAACGCGTGTGAATCCCGCGATACCCGCCTTTGATCTCGTAGGTGTCTGATCCACTATGAGAACGGAGAACTGTCTCCCTGCGTCCCAATGTCCATACTATCCATCCTAAATAGTATGTGAGATCAAAATAAGTGTGTCCCAAAGCATAGTATGTTGAAAAGAGTATGCCAATTAGTCCTCGGATGGTCTACTATTTCCGGTAGATTTCCGAAGTGTGGATCCGTGCACACTATAAAGGCTAATATTGCCCACAACACATTGACCCGTTGGACGAGGATTCAGTTCAGAACTACAAACGCGAGTAAAAAGTGTTAAAAAAACTACAAAACATGGCGGATATGCGCGATCGACGCTGAGAGGTTTGAGTGACTAATAATCAGTTCAACCTGATAGAAAATATTTATTTAATGTTATCTGTGTTATTTTTCATCTGCAAATACCAATGTGGACTTTTATAAAGATCCGATTGGCTATTCACTTTTAAATGCATCATTATGCATTAATATGAGAGTTCTCCACATGAAAGACCCGCGACTGCAGATCAATGTGCTTCATTTCTCTCCGATATGGTAGGAATTTAACTAAATGAAATGTGGAGGATGTAAGATGATTGACAGGCCAGTTTACGGTGACAGGATGCGACAGAGAGCAAAGACGCAATTGTATGATGTGATTGTATGTCCCAAAGCTTGTCTACTCTTTTGCTACACACTCAAAAGTATGTACTTTTTGTTCACAGAAAGAGTACATACTTTTAGGGCGTAGTATAAGTAGGCGAATTGGGACGCAGCACATGTCTTGCCTGCACTTTTTTACCTCCTCCCCTCACTGCAGCCGCCTACTCTCGGCTGAACTTCAGGCGAGGATAGGCACATCTCAAACAAGCCTTATGAGGCTTACAGAATTGGCTTTTAACGCGATCAACGTGGATTTGAAACCGCATTTTGCAGAGCTTGCATTTATTTTTAATAAAAATTAAAATAATGTTTTAAAAGTGGAAATGAACTGTGAACGAGTGTTAAATAATATTAAAAGTGTTTATTGGTTAGGATTNTAGGGGAAGGTGTTGGGAGGGTTTTTATTCTCCCAAAAAGGCAGCATCCATTTAATAATTTAATAAATATAATAATTTACACTCTATGATATTATTGCATCCTGTTCATGTACAAAAATACAGAGGTGCAAATAGTATCTGTAATATGAAGTATAGATAGCATCTAATTACTATTAACTCTTATTGCAAAGAACTGATACTTTTACATATTGTAAATAGCATCTATCGCTAAGAAAATATGCTATTTTCACATATTCGCCATTGCTATGAGACTGTAACTGTGAAATCTGTGATTGGTTAGTTGTCCATTTTTTTTTGATAATGAGCATTGTACTTAATGTATTTGATAGGAAATGTCACTTTGCTTGTAGAAGGTTGTGACAGGCGCAAATCATCACTGCTGCATAGTTGCATTTTTCCAGTTGCCAAATATGTTAATGTAGTTAATGTAGTGATTACTACCATTTGTGGCACCATGGCATTTCTACGCTGTGTCGGAGATGGTAACATATCTCTAATAAGACAATAATCGAATAATCACAAACATGATCCCTGCATGTATAGCGTCTTATTAACTCACTGTCATGCGTAATTAAAAAAAAAAAAAAAATTCTTAAAATATTTTCACAGTAAGATTTTTTATGAATACAGGCCCAGGAGTTTTGGTAAATTTTATTGAATGTATTAATGCATCTTTTCATGTTTCAAAATAGTACAGTTAATATACTCTAAAATACAATACTAAAATACAAATCCCCTCAGGAAACAAACAGTAATTGCTGTCAAAATGTACTGCAGCTGCCAAATTAGGCTACTTACCATCATCTCCTACAAGAGTAGCTGTAATAAAAACATAGTAGATAGAGTGTTAGACTTGTACATTTATTCATAAATTACATAATTTTTCTTATTACATTTTTCACAATGAATCTTTTCATCTGGCATTCCAGAAATTCCTTAAGTTGTCTTTGATCATGTGAACTACAGTAGTTTTCACAATCACTTAGCTATTATATATTAGAAGGCAATTACCTATAGTTTTTCATAATTAATTAAAATGTTTATGTTACACTCTTCATTCTCATTCGTTCTTTCTTTATTTTTACCCTATCAATTTTATTTATTGTATCTTCTGCCTGCAACACTTTGTAAACATTTCCATCCATCTATCCATTCTCCATACCGATTATATTTTGTAGGTTCACAGAGGTGCTGTACTCAGTGCATCAGACTGTAGGTGGGGGGACACCTTGGATGGATGGCCAGTCCATCACAGGGCTCACAGGCCCTGTCCCAAATGGCACACTTCTATGCACTTTCGGTCTTGTGGACTTGGTCGATATGTGCCCTTGATGCGCACTTCTGCTGACTCGTTGGAAGACCTTCCCCGGTTTCACAGACAAGGCTTAAGCCAGTCCTAAAATGCATGTTGAAGCTGTTTCAAATGAAAGTAACTTGTACTGACATATCTTAAAATATGTCAATCAGTAAAACATGTTTTTTTCTAGTGAACGTTTATAAAAGCTACTGAAATAAGGCCTAATCCTGGCTTAGCCTAAGCCCTATCTGTGAAACCTGGCCCTCTAGTGCTCAGGGTGCTGTGCTTGCATCCCATTTAACAGCAATCAGCTGTTTTCGAATCACATATAGATGGATGCTGTCCACACACTGATTAGAACATGTGTGTGTCACAATGTGCATATTTTGATGACGTAATTTGCGATCAGTTACAAGTTTGAGTATCGTGGAGGATACATATTGGCCTATCTTTTCTCTAGTGAGGAAGTGAGGGAAGTTATATGTTGTTTGTTTTTCTTTCTTTTAATGTTTGGCAAGTTAATGTTTATTCTCCTTTAGAGGTGTAATCCTAAATAAAAGGCCGACACGCCACTTTGAACTGAAACCTCAACAATTGGTTTTGTGATTCTGGGGCTGCAGCTGGAGACCCTCAAAGACAGTCTCTCCATATTCTTGTTGTTCGTTGTTCCCTATTTACCCCAAGACTATAGGGACATGACAGTGGTCAAATTGCTAATGCTATTTTTTGTAATTAAAGACAAATCTGGAAAGTCATGATATGTCCACTCGTTCCAAAATGATTCAGTGGTTTAAAAGTTTGTACTCACTCAATTCAGTGTTATCACTGCAACCTGCTAAATACAAAACAAGTAGCCTTTGTTAATATCAATCATACTTGGATTAGTCCGCAGGTTATAATTAACCTTTTGATCTACAAAAAATTGCCAATCCCTTCATCTCAGTGTGCATACTATCCACCTTATCCGCAACAAATAGTATTGAATATTACTAATGTCACATACTATTTAGGATGCGGATAGAATGCACATTGAGACGCAGGCTATGATTTCATCTTCAGTAGCCTATTCAAGTTCTCAAAGAAAGATTGAGAAAGTGAGAGAAGCTAGGTCACCAACCTCT
>RJVU01023003.1:2684381-2698738 GCA_003731715.1 Anabarilius grahami
CTGAGACAATCTTCCGCAAACAGGTTTGTTTCGAAAGTAAAAGAAGATCTCATTCACTAAGTGTGCGTACGCACGAATTTGTGCGTAAAATCTGCGTATGAATGGGTATGAACGATTTCACGACCAATCATGATACACCATTAGGCTACTTTACTACTATGTATTCTTAATTTAAACACTTACACGTTGGCCTACGCAAAAATCACATACTCTGGGTGGCTTTAATTATTATCGGAACATTTTCGACGGAAGTTCTTCTGTGCGACACGCAATATATAATTTGCTATCTGCCACCCTTTTCTACCACCCTCGTCTCGGGAATGTATTCTTTTTACTTCTTCAGAATGTTGCATTTAAGTGTTTACGCAGCTTCATTTAGTTATTGAATTAGGCTATACGTAGGCTATTTGTCATTTATTATGAAATATTTATTTCGCAAATAAGCTAAAATATCCAATATACTGTTCCATGTCAGACTCGATTAAATTAATTAGAATGAATAACGTTAATTAGGCTATGCACAGCAAAGCCACCAGTTCATTTTCCGCATTTTTATTTATTTTTTAATTTTTTTGTGTGTGTCTAAATGTTTATTAAGATCATTATATAGACAAAGAACGAAGCAGTCACAATGTATTTTTATTTTTTGTTTCCGCAACACGCTTGTCTTAGATAACGTCACGACAGTGGGCGGTGCCCGCTCGCTCCGGGCGGGTCGTGCGCGAGCCCGTTGAGGGCGGATTACGTCAGTTACAGTAACCGTGTAACACGGACACTGATCGGAGGTGAACAGATGAGGGTATGTAAGAATATTTCAGACATTAACAGTTAATTCTTTAACTTTCATTTTTAAATCTCTTACCTGAGTCGATATATTGAGTCATCTTGACATTAGTCGGAGTTGTTGTTGATATGAGGCTCAATGACAGCTGTGACTCCTTCAGCTCAAGCTACATTAGCTTAGCATGCTGTCAGCTCATCCTTATGACAGACTTACTGAGGCTCGATATTTATAATCAGTTTTCTTTAATGTGTTATAAGGGCTAAATAGTGTGTTTATGGTGACTCCGATCACTGTTATAGTTTAAATGTGTATAAATGTGCTCATAATAACGCTAGTGAACCAACATTAGAGCTTGTCATCACTTAGCTTTCATTAACTTGCTCTTAGATACATTTATATGTGAATAGTTTTGACGTCTCTTCAGTTTATTTTCATCAAAATCTCCTCATGTATCTTTTAAAAGATGACATTTACTGTCTAAGTCCATAAAAATAGCTCAAGAAGCTCACGAAGTGTGAATAATTGTTAACCAAAATAAAAATGTATAATGAAAAAGAGCAAAGAAAATAATTTGGAAAACATTTAGAATAGTTTATTCTGAGTAATATTAGTCATCCATCACTGTTTTGATCAAAATTGTCCCTTTTTTTTAGTGTTTTGTTGTTTTCCACATGTTGGAAATGAGGAAAGCATATTAAAACTACTAAATTCACTTAAACTTTCATTCTAAACAGTCGTCAGTGCTGTAAATAGGCAGTAACATCTGGATATTGACAGCAGCTGGCATCAGTTTTGATGTTATATATGTTGTTATCAGGTGATGAAGATGTTTGTATGCTCTGTTATCAGGTGACCCACTGAAGCCGTGATGATGCTGTCGCGTCTCTTCAGGCTGCACGGCCTGTTCGTCGCCTCTCATCCGTGGGAGGTGATCGTGGGAACGGTTGCCGTGACAATGTGTCTGATGTCCATGAACGCTTTCGCTACTAATGACCAGATGTGTGGCTGGAACCGTCAGTGTCCCAAAGTACAAGAGGTACAGCGGTCAACTTTACTGGACTTCAGATGATAAGAACCACGAGCTGCTCCACTGTCCATTTACAAAATCACTGACGTAAAAGTAGATCTCTCTGTATATTTGCTCAGAAGCTTTATGGCTTAGTTCTAGCTCACTTTGTAGTGCTGTAAACTGCGTGATTGGGAATTATGATCTTTACAGAAGCATAGCTTACAAGTTATTATATAAAACCAATATTAACATGCAGATTGTTTGTGTTGCTCATTTTTAGAAACTTCTAAGCGGAGACATGCTCATTTTAACCATCACGCGATGCATAGCCATCATTTACATCTACGTCCAGTTCAAAAACCTTCGTCAGCTTGGCTCCAAATACATACTGGGTGAGTTTCTCTATGTTCAAACTCATTTTACTTCCTTAATGTGATTTATTTCCAAATGAAATAGGATATTCTACAAGTAGGTATGTGACGGTATCACATTTTCATGTTGCGTTAATTGCTGAAGCTTTTAGTACGGTATTATCACGGTATTGAAATAAGTTGCAAAAAAAAGTGTTGTCATAGTATAACAGGTTTAAGAACTCATTTTGTAATAACAAAAATAACTCTGAATGTATAAATACAATAATACAATACACAAAAAATATATAAAGTAACATTTTCAAACAGATTAAATTGCAAAAGAATTATAAATAACAACAGGTAACACTATATAAGGTCTCTTTATTTGATGCATTAACTAAGATTGAGCAATAACTACATTTGTTACAGAAAGTATTATTTTTTTGTTAATGTTATTTAAGAAACATCATTTGTGTTATCATTTAAGACCATTGTTAGTTTTATCTCAGGTCAATTGAATAAGTTCTTTTGATTTTAGTAATGTTATTAAACATTAACTAAGAAATTAACATTATCTAAGATTAATAAATGCTTTATAAGTATTTTTCATTGTCAGTTTAGTAATAATGAATTAACATGTTAACTAATGAAGCCGTATGTCTCAATGTTTTACTGAACAATAACAAATAATCAGAACATTTCTAATCATTAAGGCATGTTTTAGTCCAGATTAAAATATAAAAATGTTTAAGTTTGAAAATAAATAGCCTATTAAGTCTTGAAGTATCAAGTATTTGGTGCTGTGATGAACAACATTGAGATTACAAAAAAACTGAATGGCTGTTTGAAGCATTAAAAAAAATCACTAGTGCAGTTGCTTTGTTTCCGGGGTTTCCAGGGTAACCGCTGCACTTCTGCTGTTCCATCAGCGCCCTCTGCTGTCAGAGAGTGAACGTGCACTTTCATTCAGCTCGTCTCCTTCACTCATTCCGCCATGTGCTTCTCATGCATGTTGGGCTTGTTTACATCATGTTCTTTTGACGCAGAATACAGCGGTGTTGTGCATTTTATACGGTTGATGAGGAAAGTATTCTTAAATGCATTATAAAAATTTTAATAATTGGTAATAAATTATTATTTATGGTATTTTGAAATGCCCACGATAACAATATTGTGCATATTCATTATCGCGATATATCGCTTTACCGAATATCGACACAAGTCTATCTACAAGACAAAACAAATAAAGATCAGTGAAAGTTTGTCCTGGGGAATTGGATGGTCTCTATATAATTTATGATTGATCACAGTTTTTGACTGTTTATAACAAAAGCATTTATTGTTTATTTTGTGTCCAGGTATCGCTGGTCTGTTCACCATCTTCTCCAGCTTTGTGTTCAGCACTGTGGTCGTTCACTTCCTGGGCAAAGAGCTGACAGGACTGAAGTATGATCTCATCTGACTCCCACATTCATTATCTTTCATTAGAGTTTGTCTGTAAACGCTGTCCTCATGTTCCTGCAGTGACGCTCTGCCGTTCTTCCTGCTGTTGATTGATCTGTCTAAAGCCTGCGCACTGGCCAAGTTCGCTCTCAGCTCAAACTCACAGGTACAGAGATATCATTTTGCTGGTAATATACATTTAAATATCATGAATATTGCCTTTTGTTTTTATTTGACTATTACTTCCAGAGCATGTAGTTTCACAATCCTTCCTGAGTGTTAAGACGGATGTATATAGTGTTATGGGTTTTTAAAAATGAACATTTAAGTGACTTCTTTGAACCAGTTCACGCTGTCCATATTTAAATAGATAAAAAATTGATGATGCAAATCATTTGTTTGTTTGCATCATCATTGTAGTCAACACTATAAATAATAAACAAAAAGTACACATTCAAAAATGTTTCTGTGATATTTTGATGCAAAAAATATAAACAGCTATATATAAATATATATTTCCTATCTATCTATCTGTCTATCTATCTATCTATCTATCTAAACAATATCCAACTTCATTCTCATACATTGAGTATATACTCATGTAAAGCGACATATGTACTACAGCAAAATCTCAACTGTTTGATTGTTTATATCACAAAATGTAACTATTACTGTATCAGCCAGCTCTAATCTGCTAAATGTAACTAGAAGGCATGAAGATATGAAGATATTATAAACATAAACATGATTTTCAGTAAAGCTACTTTGAAACAATGTGTATTGTGAAAAGTGCTTTACTAATAAATTTGACTTGAATTGATATATGCATGTAATTTATATTAATATTGCTGTTTGTTACTATGTGCTGTTATATTGGTGCTTATGAATGTAATTAATTAACATGTCATGTGACCCACAGGAGGAGGTCAGAGAGAATATCGCTCAAGGCATGGCCATCCTGGGACCCACGTTCACGCTGGACGCGGTGGTGGAGTGTCTGGTCATCGGTGTGGGCACCATGTCTGGTAGGTGTGAGCAGTGTCTCTTTCTTGCTTTCTTTACTATTATTTTCCTCCAAAGATGTTGACAAATAAAAAGCAGGGTCACTATGATAAAACCTGGATGATTTTTGTGATCTAATTGTGATTTCTGGGTGTGGAAAATTCATGGAAAATGATAAAATCTTGTAAATCTTTAGGGTGAATATTTTTTATATTTTGCTCAGCTTTAAAATAATTTTTAGTCATGGAAATGTATTGGTTAGAAATCGCTTGAACCCTTAAAAATGTCTTAATCTGGCTTTAAACTTCCTATTTATACATCTCTCACTGTAACCACTATCTGTCTGTTTCCAGGTGTGCGTCAGCTGGAGATCATGTGTTGTTTCGGCTGCATGTCGGTTCTGGCCAATTACTTTGTGTTCATGACGTTCTTCCCGGCCTGTGTGTCGCTGGTGTTAGAGGTCAGTGCTGGATTTGTTTCTTGTTTAAGATGTTCTGCATTACACATAAACTCATTTGTGAGTGAACATTGACCTCGGTCTCTCACCCCTGTCTCGTCCAGTTGTCCCGTGAGAGCCGTGAGGGTCGGCCCATCTGGCAGCTCAGTCATTTCGCTCGTGTTCTGGAGGAAGAAGAAGGAAACAAACCGAACCCCGTCACTCAGAGAGTCAAAATGATCATGGTGAGCTCTGACAATCACGTTTAGAGACCAACAAAAGGTCATACTCTGCTTCTCTGTATGATTTTTTTTGACTGGTCTGGTTTTGTGTGCTTCAGTCTCTAGGTCTGGCGCTGGTTCACGCTCACAGTCGCCTCGTGACTGAATCTCCAGCGCACAACATGAGCAGTTCAGACGTGGTTCTGCCCACACCCAACATGGAGTCCGACAGAACCATGTCCAGGTACGCGCTGAGAAACAAGGCGCTGTTTTTCCAATGATTTCGGCAGTCATTTTTTACAGTCTTGTTGTTTTTCTTCTCAGTGTGGATTTGGAGCAGGTCATCACGCTCTCTCTCGCTCTCTTATTGGCGGCCAAGTATGTGTTTTTCGAGCAGGCCGAAACGGAATCCTCCCTGTCAATCAAACCTCATGTGGCCACGCCAAACTGCGCCCTGACCAATAGGAGAGGAGGAGAGGACCACTGTCAGAGGGAGTCGGCCCCGCCCAAAGCCCTGAAGGGGGTCCATACGAATAAAGGTGAACCCCTTTAGTTCATTATTTCAGCTTTTTCCCCTGTCGTTCACTTGTTCATCCCTCCTTTTGTTGATTGATTCATTCTTTTATTCTTTTTTGTTTTGATTTCTGTTGTTTAATTTGTTCTTTCTTTCATTGTTTCTGATTCTTTATTCTGATTTATCGGTCCGTCAGATGGAGATGGACACCATGAGGAGGAAGAAGCGGATGAGTGCCGTGAGCTCCGGTCTCACCAGCGCCGCCCTGTGGACGAATGTCTCACGATACTTAAAGACCCCAAAGTAATTAATCATTCAATCACATGTTAACTGATCTTAAAACGTCATGTGCTTCACATGCTCTCTCTCTCTCTTCTTTAAGAGAGGAGCTCGGTTCCTGAGCAACGCTGAGGTGACGGCATTAGTGGAGTGCAGAGGTATTCTGGGATACCGTTTGGAAGCGGTGCTGGAGAGTCCAGAGAGAGGCGTGGCCATACGCAGAGAAATGCTCTCCCCCAAACTCCCGGACTCGTCCGCACTGGAGAAGCTTCCCTACAAACACTACGACTACTCTAAGGTGCTGCTTATGATCGGCTGCAGAGCTGCTCTGGAGACCCTGAGTCACATGTGTGATGGTGCGGTGTTTAAATGTTGTTTCCTCGTTCTCAGGTGATTGGCACAAACTGTGAGAACGTGATTGGGTACGTGCCTGTGCCAGTAGGTGTGGCCGGACCGCTCCTATTGGACGGGAAAGAATTCCACGTCCCCATGGCAACAACAGAGGGCTGTTTAGTGGCCAGCACCAACCGAGGATGTAGAGCCGTCACAGTGAGTCATGCTTATTGTCTTCATTATTAAATTTTTTAATGTTTTGTTCTCTCTCTGATTGTGTGTCGGTCTCCTCACTATCACGTGTGCTTGTGTCTGCAGTTGTCAGGTGGCGTGAGCAGTCGTGTTCTCGCGGACGGGATGACCCGCGGGCCGGTGGTTCAGATGCCATCGGCGTGTCGGGCGGCAGAGGTCAAGGGCTGGCTGGAGAGTTCAGAGGGCTTCAGTGTCATCAAACAGGCCTTCGATCACACCAGCAGGTCAGAGGTCAAAGGTCACACGCAGAATGAGCCTTATATAGCACTGCCATGGGAGAGTTTCCAGTGATAACTTTAGCTCTGTGTTTTTCAGGTTTGCTCGTCTGGACCGGCTGCAGGTCGCTTTGGCCGGGAGGAACCTGTACATCCGCTTCCAGTCTCAGACCGGAGACGCCATGGGCATGAACATGCTGTCAAAGGTGTGTGTGATGAAGCAGAGCTTACAGCTGATTTATGGGGTCAAGAGTTCACACAGCATCTGAACTTCCTGCCTGAACTTATATATAATAGATGTTCCTGCTCTCTTTTGAATGCGACTCTAAAACAGAGTCCAAATTGATTGGGATTTTTCCCTGTAAATATTTAAAGATCTTTCTTACGGTTGATGTGTGCGGTTAATGAAGGTTTGAAGTGACGGGGGTTGTGTTTGATGTCCGTAGGGAACAGAAGAGGCTCTGAGCCGACTTCAGGAGCGCTATCCTGACATGCGTCTGTTAGCCGTCAGCGGGAACTTCTGCACCGATAAGAAACCAGCTGCTGTCAACTGGATCCAAGGCAGAGGAAAATCCACAGTGTGTGAAGCCATCGTACCGGCACGAGTGGTGAAAGAGGTCAGACACTTAGACACTTAGTTTTTGTTCCTCTAGGGGGCGTCAGAAAGCTTTGTTAGATGTTTAAGTGCACTAATGTCTCTAGTATAACCCTCTCAATCTGTTCAGTGCATGAAACACAAGTGGAAATCCACCCCAGTGATTGAATGAATGAATGAATGGCTGTAGTAATATTGTTGTTGTGTTTGCAGGTGTTGAAGAGCAGCACAGCCGCTCTGGTGGAGCTGAACATCAGTAAGAATCTGGTGGGCTCGGCGATGGCCGGAAGCATCGGGGGTTTCAACGCTCACGCGGCAAACATCGTAACGGCCATCTACATCGCCTGCGGACAGGTGCGCGTTACACACTACTATAATGACAACATTACTTCTGATCATATAGTGCATGAGTCATCAGCGCATGTTATTCTAAAGCAAAAATATTAACTGGAAAAAATAATATTAATAATCGTACTTAATTATCTATTGACAATCCAGTAAAAATTCCAGTGGATAAAAAGTTTCTGTTAACATTAAGTGCAATGCGTTGTGTTTTTATTTATTTAAAAAGATAAAAATGTATTTAAAAAGTGTACACACACACACGTTCGTTTTTGTGAATTGTGGGGACATTCCATAGGTGTAATGGTTTTTATACTGTACAAACTGTATTTTCTCTCCCCCTACCCCTAAACCTACCCATCACAGGAAACTGTGCACACTTTTACTTTCTCACAAAAACTCATTCTGTATGATTTATAAGCCTTTTGAAAAGTGGGGACATGGGTAATGTCCTCATAAGTCACCTCTTTTTGTAATACCTATGTCATACCCATGTCATTATACACATTTGTGTCCTGATACGTCACAAAAACACACACAATATTTAATATTTATACAATAAACTTATATACAATAACATAATATACTATAACATTTAAACTTGTTCTTTTATTATTTACATATTTTTAACCATATTATTGTGAATTATATTATATGTTAGAATAATATATCATAATCTGTTATAGTATAAATGTTATAATACCAAATACCAAATAATATGGCATGTTATTTATATAAAATATGATTTATTGAACAATAATATTTAAATTAACAACAATAGCCATTATAACAGTATAAGAAGTAAAATAGGAAATAAACACAAGCAAACAGTTCAGTCAAACGTACAAAAGCAGCGCTCTAGTTAGTGCAGGATTTAATTTCAATGTAAATATAAAGTTATGAAACATAGCCCTCAAGCCAAATCTATTAGCTCTAGAACAAGTAATATATTAATAAGACCAAAGATTGCCTGTTTGATACACTCAAAATGAATTATACCTCATGTTTAAACACCATCTACATAAGAACCTGCAGCAAATTCCTGAAGGACTGGCTGAGATGAAGCTGTTCTCTGCGGGTACACGAGCACTGAACGGTCGCTGACGGCCTGGAGCTCACATCCTTGAAAGTGTCTAAACAAATTTTCAAATAAGTGTTTACATATAAATCACATATTTGAGGTGATATACAACTACATTCTCGCCTGAAAGACTTTATATGGCTGGAAAGACCTCTTAACCAATCAGATTTGAGAACCAGAAAGAACCACTGTATAAATATATATATTACACATTTTATTATTTATATATAATATACACGATGTTACTCCATGTAATTACAGATGATGTTGTGTTTTGTAGGATCCTGCGCAGTCGGTGGGCAGCAGTAACTGTATTACACTGATGGAGTGTGTTGGGACGGATGGAGAGGATCTGTACATCTCCTGCACGATGCCCTCATTAGAGCTGGGCACTGTGGGGGGAGGAACCGGTCTGCCTGCACAACACGCCTGTTTACAGGTAACACACACACACTCGGACAGCACTGAGGGTCATTGAGGCTCTATATGAGATTAACACATGTGTGTGTGCTCAGATGTTGGGTGTTCAGGGTGCCAGTGATCAGTGTCCCGGTGAGAACTCACGGACACTGGCGCGGATCGTCTGTGGCACAGTGCTGGCAGGAGAGCTCTCGCTGATGGCCGCCCTCGCCGCGGGACACCTCGTCAAGAGTCACATGACTCACAACAGGTCAAACATAAATAGGATACAACTATACATGTATAACATATAGTATAATATTCTATACATTAATATTGTGTGTATATATATATTTATTTTATTTTTTTTTAAGTTTCAAAAATATATTTTTGTATGATTTTACATTGTTTTGTTTGTATTCTGAAGTTCTTTTACTCTCTCACACAGGTCAAAAGCCGATATTAGAGAGACTGCATTGCAGCCAAAGGAAGCTTCATGAAGCACAGCACCCAGAGAACTCTGGGAAATGAAGTCTTGAGCATCTGACGTTTGTGGTTCCTCGTGTTCATTCTCAGGGCGTCTGAAGACACGGCCTCTCGGAGTGGACAGATGTCCGGAGGAGTTTTCTTCTGTGAAGCAGCTTATTTTGCAGTCTGAATGGGAATTATGGGAAATACTAATGCTTTACGTTTACTTTGTGCCTCAATTTTATAAGGCGACTACATGAGTAAATGAGCGAGATGCCCAGTGATTGGCTGCTGCATTTGTGACTCAAGTCACTGCTCATTTTACTGAATCTGTGTTTAGTCTTGCACTAAAAGCCAAAACTGTTACTTGCTCAAGATTTGTCGAAACCTGATACAAGTTGATAAAGCCAAAACACACGTTTTTATCGCTTGGTGAAAATGGGGTGAGAAAACAGGCTTTTTTTTGCACACGGGCAATTCGTTTTTAGACTAAATCATGATCTCAGATCAGAGCTTGATGGATGATTTTGCAGTTTGGACCTTCAAGAGCATCAGATTGTGAATGAATGTATTTAATTCTATGTCTAATCAATCACGCCAACCTCACTGTGACAAACTCCACTGACGGACCTTATAAACGAGGTGCTAATGTAATTTATAATAGTGATTTGAGTTTATGAATCTGTGTGAATGTTTGCACTGTTTGGAGTGTGTGTGTGTTATGAAATGAGTCTGATTGCATTATGTTTCTGTATTGCCACTGTACGAATTCATGACTAAAGTGCTTCAGCTTTTCTCGACAAAAGCAAATCCTTGCACTTTCTGACTATAGAAAGTGCAGATAAAGCCATATCGGTGTCTTTTAACGTTGCTTTCTCTTGCTTATTTCCTGCTAAACCATGGATCAGATCAGCATATTTTAAAATTGATGCATTTAAAACAGTTCAACAAAAATACTGACAAACTGGAAAAATAAACATTTAAAAAGTATTTTGTATTTTGTGCGCAATAGATTTTTTTTTCAAGAATTGCCTTTCTACAGAATACAATTTCAGTCTAATCCACAGCACACGTTGGCATGTTCTTTTAATAAAAATCTCTTATATTTATTGTGCGCACTATTTACCATTTAGTTTCCTTGATTTGCTGAATCATGCACATGATTGACTAATTCTCTCTTCCCCGCCATTGACAGAATTTTCTGGCTTTCCGCGTTTTCACTGTTATATGGGAGGTGGCGCTATTATTAATCTTCTGAAAGAGTACAGAATATCCAGATCAAAACACGTGCAAAAAAAAGAGCAAAAACAAGCGATAATAGCATGTTGTAGTTCAAATAATTTTTTTTTTCTTTTTTTTATGAAACACCAACATTCAAGGTTGATAAAAGAAGAATGCATGAAGCTAGAATAAATTTTTTTTCTTTTATGGTTTCTCATGTTTATTCTCAATTATATATTTAAACCATATCTGTATTAAATATTTCAGCTGTATGTAGCAAATTAATTATTTGTGAGTTTCTAAAACCTCAGAATAGCAACAACCTAAACAACATGTAACGAACATTACTCGCACAAAGAAATGATCAACAACAGTCAGCGGCGCAGAAAGATGTCAATCATTTTATTCCTCTCTAACAGGCAGCGGCGCTGCCCTCTATTCACAGTACATGTTTATCCTGACACCTTTAGTGTGACGCGTATGTACACAAAACATCTGAACCCCAAGGACTTTACATTCAGTGCAAATGCAACTAATAACACACTAGACTGTATTAGAGGGACACACAAGCAGAACTCCTCTCCTGATTGGCTGTTTCCACCGAAAAACCCTCCAATCAGGGGAAATCAGGTGTATGTTTTATTTTTATTTTTTAAGTAACACATTCAGCTTTACGGTTTCACTCCGGTGGATTCGTACATTCGGGTTCAGTGAGTGTCTGGAATGTTTAAGTTGTACGAGCGTGACGTTCTGAAAATCGCATCTGGTCGAAAGCTTACCGTAAATACTCAGATGTTGTCGTTGTGCACCCGCTCTACGTTTGACTACTTTCTGTCCTCTAAAGCATCTTTAACAGTCTATCATGTATGAAAGCTTGTTTCCGCCACTAAATTAAAAAAAAAGGTAATTGTGACTTTTTAATCTCACAATTTTGACTTCTCTCGTAATTGTGGGTTTTTAATTGCGCAATTCTGACTTTATAACTCCCAATTCTGAAGTTTTTCTTAGAATTGCGATGTATAAACTCGCAACTGCAAATTATAAAGTCAGAATTACGAACTATAAAGTTAGAAATGAGATATAAACTCGCAATTCTGACTTTTTTTCTCACAATTGCGAATTTTATCACGCAATTCTGACTATAGCTCGCAATTTACTTTTTTTCACAATTGCGAAATAAACTTGAAATTGCATCTTATAAAGTCAAAATTGCGAGATATAAACTCAATTCTGACTATATCACGCAATTGTGAGTTTAAATCTCGCAATTCTGAGAAAAAAAATTCTGAATTGTGCGATACTAAGTCGCAATTACTTTTTTATTTTTTATTTCATGGCGGAAACAAGCTCCCATAATCATGGGAACAATTTGAACAATGAAAATGTTTAGCAAAAAATGTAAAAGTTCTTGTCGTTCTGCAAAAAAAAAAAATTTATTACTCAGTAATTTTGTCTTGTTTTCCAATAGAAATATCTAAAAATTCTTAAATCAAGATAACATTTACTGGAAACACAAAATGACAAATTTTCTAAAAATTTTTTTTATCAAAATTAAGTGAGTTTATGCCATTTCCGGACTTCATTGGCAGATTTTTTTTTCTTGTTTTAAGTATAAAGTCAGTGAATTTAGATTTAAGTCATTTTTCTTCTCAAGTAAATGCGTCTTGATTTAAGAATGTTTAGATATTTGTACAGAAAAACAAGACAAAAATACTGAGGAAAAAAAATCGATTTTTGCCAGTTTGTGCCTTGTAAGATTGTTTATGAATGCTTGACATTTAGTTTTTACTTTGGAAAATTACAATTGATAAAGAAAAAAATAAATAAACAACTAATTCTACCCAAACTACAACTACGTATGATCTACACCCCAAATTTAAACCGCATCCCCCTATTGGATAGAATATTTGACTGCCATCAGAGCTTCTCCAATGAGAAGACACGTTTCTGATGACACAATCTGTCCTTGCTGATTGAAAAATCACGTTTAAATAATACAAAGTATGAAATCAATATTAAAATGATCTTTGTAGAAACACTAAAGGGTCGTGGCTGTGGTTTTGATGTAATGGATGTGGGCGGCACGATCAGCAAGACGTACCAGATCAATAATGAGGCACTTCTCTAGAAATGTTTGAGTAGTACACACACTTCTCAGTCTCTCTCTCTCTCACACACACACACACACACACACACACACACACACACACACACTAAGGCATATGGAGTTGGATTAGTCAGGTAAAAGCATCGACTGACGAACTCAAGCAACAATGAAATTATATACAAATAATCTGTGCACAAAGTTCGTCTGACGTATTAAAATTTTTTGCCTGTTACGATCGATCTGTAATTGTGCTACGGTACGTCAGCCGCTGAGACGCGGATATAACTAAAGATTACGCCGCCGAAGAAAAAAATTGTCCACATGGCCTCTTCGTCAGCGGCAGATTCTGCCCTTCATAAAAGAGACGGCGAACGCTGAAACGAAAGGCAGGCCAACGAAAGCCCTCGAGTTCATTTACACACATGCCTTTGATTCGATACTGAACGTCGACGATTATACGTGGACAATGAAAGCAAAGCTGAAATGTTTGTTCTAAACAAAAAACACTAATAATCGGGACTAAAACAGCCGGTCTCGTGTGTTCAGCTTCAAAACTCTCCGTCATATATAAACTTCCCATCTCACTTACTTACATACATACATATATATTTATATCAATATAGATCTCTGGCAGAAAACACGGGACAGACGTTGGCGTTTGGCTTCTCTAGTCCTCTGCCTGTGTGAACTAGTGCGGCACTACAGAACGGCTTCAAGCGTCTACCGATGAGCCGCTGCCAGGGCTTCCTGTGGCAGCGGGGTTCAGAAGAGTCGGGAAAGGGACGCGATGAGTCTTCTGTGTGGCGAGAGGAGTGTGCGGGAACCGGAGCCGCTCGGGCACACTGACGGCAGAACTGCAAAGAACAATACAAAAAAAAGAGCTTAATTTCACAAAAATAATGTTATTAAATGCATAATAACATGACTAATTAAATGGTAACACTTTACAATAAGATCCCATTAGTTCACATTGTTTAATGCATTAACTAACATTAACAACGACTAATACATTTCTTACGGTATTTATTCTATGTTAATGTTAAGTTAATAAAAATGCAGTTGTTCGTTGCTAGTTCATGTCAGCTAAGGTCCATTAAATAATGACAGATGCCACTTTTCATTTTAATAATGTATTAAATGTTAAAATTAATATGAACTATAATTCTTAAGCATTTATTAATCTTTTTTCACTGTTAGTTCATGTTAACAACTTTTTATTGTGACCAATAAAAAGAATGATGATGATAATAATAATATAAATATTTAATAATAATAACAACAACAACAACAACATCATAACTTA
>RJVU01023003.1:2715933-2756433 GCA_003731715.1 Anabarilius grahami
ACTGTATATTGACATAGAAAACAGCTGTTTTAAATTGGAATAATATTTCACAATATTACTGTTTTTGTTTGTATTTTTAATCAAATAAATGCAGGCTTGGTGAGCAGAAGATACTTCTTTAAAACATTAAAAAATCTGACCCGGTACTGTGTGTATATATATGTGTGTGTATATATATATATATATATATATAAATTTTATATTATGTATTTTTTATTTATTTTCTTTCTGTAATCTCTCTCTCTGAACACACACACACTCACCCCTCTCATCTCATTTCTAAAGTTTTCCATCATTCAGTAGCTCCAATCATGACATCTCACTGTTCCTCTCATCTGCCTTTGTTTTCATTTCTATCTGTACCTGCCCACATCCTCTCTCTCACTATAGAGTATTCTACTACAGCTATGTGAGTGGTATGTTCACTCATGCGTGTTAGTGTTGAGCTGCTCCATTTGTGTTTTCTGTATACTCTATGAGGAAGAGTGTGTTAAATATCACGTATGTTCATCACACATTGTTTTTATTTGCGTTACCATAGGATTGTGTGTTTGTGACCTAAACCGACTTCCTCATGTGTGTGTGTGTGTCACTTCAGTGCTCTGCCCTTCAGACGATGTAAACAGATTGAATCACATTCACAATCTCACACAATCTCATTCTGATTTCTCATCTCAAAACATTATTATTCACTTCTGTGACTCAGTGTGCAACTAACCCACTCTGAGCTTACTTTTCAGTAACAGGGCTGAACAAGACAGCAATGTATGGTTTCAGATCTACCCACCCAAATATGTCAAATAATAATAAAAAAAAAAAGCAGTGGTTGGTTGTCAGTCAGATTGCTTCTTCCTGTCAACAAGGGTGGTTCTCAGACAAACCAGACTTAATACTGATAGTCAATAGTCTGGCTGTGTGAGAAAAGAGCATGCTGGGTAAAGACAGGCATGTTGGGGGAACTCACCCTGTGCAGCTCGATGGAATCGATCCACTGGTTGCGATGTTCTGGGTCCTGAGCCCGGAGATACCACACGCTATCATTGACACTGATGTCCAGACGGCACTCGTCAAACTCGTGAGGCTACAGAGAAAGAGAGAGAGAATACTTATTAGATTCATATTATGCATGACCTAATTATCAAACACCATTACTAATGATAATGAGATTTCTATTTTGTAAACAAGGTGCTTTTTGGTAATGGAGGGGTCCAATAATTGAATCTGATGCTGATGAACCAAGTCAGGACTAGACAGAACCACCACTAACAAAAGAAAAATAAGAGCCTTGACCCACAAAGCCAGCTGGGAAATGTGAGATATTTCCCTCAAAAGAAAAAACTGAAAAAAAAAACTAACAGCATCCATGTCTGCTGTGTGAGTGTGAGAGTTTGGTATTATTGCCAGATGTTGATCTCTGCAGACCTCACACTGCTCTATGAAATCCAGATGAGGAGTCAAACACTCCTCTCCTTCAGTCTGATATACTGCACTCCTCCCACCCCGTTTCTTTTCACTTCCTTTCACTCTTCATTCTTTGCCTCCCTCTATCCAACAAAATATTGGAACTGGGGTGCCTCTGGGCTCAGTGCTTGGACCACTTCTCTTTTCCATCTACATGTTATGACTAGGATCTGTCATTCCAAAACAAGTTTTTTCCCCATCACTGCAAGAGATGGGTACTTAATCCTGTAAACGGGCCCCGGGGCTAAATTATGAAAGACCGCTGTATCGATAAGCTTCGATGTTACCGGTTTTGCTATCGGTACTAAAGAAATTAAGAACATACACATACTATTTATTATTGCATTATCTTGCAAAATCTATATTGCCCTAGCCCTAAGTCAAGGACTGTCCTGACTAAAAAATTTTCTGGACAACTAGTAGTCATTCATTTTAAGCGATTAGTCGACTAAACGCACGTATATTAACATAATAATGAGCCTTTAATGCCTACATAGCCTAATCAGCGTTCAAGCGCATCCATAAAGCTTGCCAAAGCGTACCAGAAGAAGTACTGATTATGAATGCGTGAGGGAAAACAGCAAGGAGACTGCTTTAACATTTTAATAATTAAATGATAAACTAGTGTTTTCTGTATTTTCGGCTGCAGTGATGAAGTCGACGATGCTGACTCGTCAACTCTGCAGTAGTAGACGTGCCTATATGCACGTTTCATACGGATTAAATAACCTGAGATTATTTGTTTTCCAGTTGAATTGGTTCATTAAAAAGTAATTTCACTTTCTATAGGAGATATTTTTCATGTCTGTGAGGAAAGTTTACATGAAGTTTGTTTTTTTTGGCACGCACAAGTTCACAAAGAGAAACGGCAGAAATCGCACCGTTTGCTTTCATTATTTTACAAAAGCATGTTTTGTTGGTATTGACAGTGCACGCAAATAAAAGTAGACTCTTCACAGATTCAAAAGATGTATTACTCTTATCTGTATGTCCAAAAATGACAGTATTTTAAGTGCAAGTGATCGCACCGGCACCTCCATGTTAGCTGTAATGCAGTAAGCGTGCTACAATTCAGCTTTCACACTCCGCACAAACACTTGAATAGCCCACATTTTTTCTATGTTAATGTTAAAGCGAGTGGCAACGTAAAGTTGCAACTAGGGCTGTGATGATAACCGCATTACCGCATAACCGCGGTAATAAGATGTCGACCGCGGTGTTTAGGTCATCACCGTCATCACCGCACTCTTTTTTTTTTTCTTTTTATTATTTGCTAGTGAAATGCTGCAGGAATGCATATGGTGTGTTATAGGGCTGGGCGATATATCGCATGCGATTGTCACGGGCATTTCGTCAGTAAAGCCGGTTCCCTGATTACCGCTAAATCGCCATCACCTGCTTTCAAATGGAGCGCCATTTAATAGACAGAACCGTAGTTCACTGACAAGCCACGCAATATAGCGTTCATTATCGAAGGCGATTCATCTGCGATATGAACGCGATATTGCGTGGCTTGTCAGTGATCTACGGTTCTGTCTATTAAATGCCGCTCCATTTGAAAGCAGGTGATGGCGATTTAACGGTAATCAGGGAACCTGCTTTACTGACGAAATGCGCGTGACAATCGCATGCGATATATCGCCCAGCCCTAGTGTGTTATATGAAGTATAAACAATTTGTCATTGTTTGCCAATTTACTGTCTTCCGTCCCGGCAGCGTCTGCAGTATTTCCTCTGTTTTTTGTTTTTTTTGCAAGGTGGTGGGGGGTGTCTGCCGAACGAACAGCAAGAGCAGAACGAATTTGTCAAACGTTTTAAACTCAACAAAATTGTGAAATGCATATATCAAGAGCATGCTCACAGATGAAAATAACAGAACAAAACAGCGTTGGATGAAGTAGATTAGCGCCCTGCACGGTCCTCAAATATAGGCCCTATCCAGTCTTTTTTTTTTCCCTTCTCCCAAAACAGCTTATATACTACTGTTTCAGCTATTAAAATAGTTCAGTTTTGTATGTAATGTAAAAATGGTTATATTTCGTTTCTTTATAAAATTAATTTACAAAAACATTTGGAGCATTTTTTTGTTAGTTAAAGTTTTTTTTTTTTTTTAAGTAGGCTAATGGCCAAGCGGCCAGCGGCAGACAATGAGTTGATCGTAGCCTATGTTTTAATAAATTTAGCCTTCTCAAATCATAAGGACTTGTCTAAAATATAATCTATAGATATAAAACAGTTCAAGCATATCACAATGTTAGTTTAAATGTTTAAACTAAATAAATGTGCGCTCTTAGACGCATATCCAATCGTTCGTACGGAGTGAAGCTGAAGCGGGCTCTGCAGGACATGGAGGCGTTAGCGAGATCTCTTGCATTTTTTTTTTAACAGTGGAAACATCTTAAAATAGGCATTCATTTTTGCTCATAAAGGTAAGAGTAATACATCATTCCAAACTGTAAAGGTCTACTTTTGTTCGTGTACACTCACAATATCAACAAAACGTTGTGCTTTTCTGCCGTCTCTGGCTTGAACAGGGACGCTTCACACAGGCATGACAAATATATATAGAAAGCTTTAAATTACTACTTTAAAACGAAATAATTCAAATCGAAAATAGAAACTCTTTCATTATGTAATCCGTGCATTTCTCTCTAAAGGCACATTCAATGAGGAGATGGCCAGTCATTTTTTTTTTCATAACCATAATTGATGGATGTCTAAAATATGAAAATAAGGAAAGGCCTAAAACAGGCCCGATTAAAATTTGCGTTTTATTTTATAATTCGATACAATTAAAAAAATAAAACACAAATTATAATGGCATATATGTAAAACTTTGTCCTATAATCGTATAGCTGCTTATATATTCTGATTTTTATGTTGCTCTGTTCTGAATAGGCCTACCTTAAAATTTAAAGGATTTGCTGCGACGCAATTTTGTCTGATATATGAATATATTTACTAGCCTATTTTTTAATCCATACAGCAAATGCTTTAAAACAGCTTTTATATATAGCCTACATCTCAGGGCCGGGTTTCCCAATAACGATTGATCTTAGCGCTTAAGAGCGTTTTCTACGAGGCATTTTGCGATCGTTCGTTATTGTTTCACGTGCGTTTCCCAAAAATGCACTTAACACAGTCGCACGTATGTAATGTAGCCTTGTTAAGTTAAATAATAGTAATGGTAATTTGCTGTTAAATGGTGAAAAACTGTTCCATATTTCCTATTAAACTCAAAAGACATCGAAAAAGCAAAGTTGAAATAAATGTAATTTTATTTTATTATTGTTAATATAATTTGCCGTTTAAATAATAAAGAAGACCGACTGCTTTATTTCCATGTTCATTTACAAGCTGCATGCGTTCTTAAGTCATTATATTTCCACGGAGGTCGGGGGAGGGGGGGTTGCGATTAACCGCCAAACCGCGGTGATATGTTGTGTCTTCACCGCGGTAAGAAAAATCCCATACAGTCACAGCCCTAGTTGCAACTACTTATGACCTGAAGTACATGAGTCAGTTGACTGCTTCAGAGAACTAATTCAGACCAATTTGATAATCAGTGATTCAGATGAACAGATCTGACAAAACCACTTGAGGGAAAAATCACAGTGTATGTTCGTTGTTGCATGCAACCATCGATGACAAAGCTATAAACAGAAAACTGTTTATTTACTGTCTATATTTTGCTTTCACTCACAGAAAATGCTGTCTGACACAAACCTCACATGAGTAACAATCACAGTCCCAACAAAGAGATATAATCAGACTACATCAGAGGATTTGAAACACCGCAAACGATATGACAGACACCTGGTCTTCTGGATGAAGCATGAGGAGCTCATTCAAAGCCTGACACTAATCACAATATGAAGAGGCATGACAGGAGGACACATGAGGACAGAGACGAGCTGTTTTAATGAGACTGAGAGAATAAATCGCTCACATCTGAGCAAGGACACATCACTTATCACACCACAACACACAAAACACAACACACAGAGCCAGAGGCAAGGATGTACAAAACACTGAGACATGAATCAGACAGTCTTTACATAGAAACACAGTATCTGCCTGCTACAAATCCCAGAGTTCAAAGGAGACTGTAAAATTGAAAAACGTAGTGCCTTGCCTACTTTCCCACTGATGGTCTTCCCTGTCAAAAGCGGCTGAACACCTGAAATGTAACATTTTTTTTTTCCACAAAAATCGTGTATTTTTGTTCAATAATATTTTAGCTTTATTATGTCATATTTTGAGGGAATTTTTATTGTACCAATTTATATGTGTTATTTTTTCCCCCATGGAAAACACTATATTTTTCAATTAATTCAGTATTTCGTGTTAAAATAGAGACAAGGCCTTTAAAATCTGATTTTTGAAGGCAGATTAGTGCCCTCTGGTGGGAGTAAAAAAAGAAAAACATGGCGTAACCACTAGATGCTTGTATAGCTCTATATAAAGGCTACGTCTACATTAATCTGGAGACATTTGAAAACGTTTTCATTTCTAATGAAAATGTATTAATGTGGATATGGCCGAAGAGGACTGTAAATTCTCTAGTTGTTTTTAGACATACCTACTTTAATTAGGTTTTGGATTTTTTGATTTATAGACATTCTCAAAGACTACTTTTTTGTCAAGGTTTAGGTATTTTTTTGTTTGAAATGTTGATTTGATGTGTCAGTTTTTGCATTATTACTACAGTCAAACCTGAACACAGCAAAAGCATTCTGTTACATTTTTATTACATTTTTGTTGTTGTGTGTAACAAAAATGAACAGGAATACTTTCAGAGCTTAATCCATCAGGATGTGATCTAATTTTATTCTACTGGCTCAATTTTTCTATACTGTTATAGCCACAACGGTTCATTTGTGTGTGTATAATTGTGCATGTGTGAATGTGTTTAGTTTACTTATTTACATTTAAATTTACATTTATGCATTTGGCAGACGCTTTTATCCAAAGCGACTTACATTGCATTATACTATACATTTGTATCGGAGTATGTGCAATCCCTGGGATCGAAACCATGACCTTGGCATTGCTAGTGCCATGCTCTAACCACTGAGCTACAGGAAAGCTACTGTGTTATGTGTTAGGTGTAGCCAAATGTTCTCAATTACATAATGAAATATTATGACAACTGAATAGTGAGGACATTTTACTGGCCCACACTAGTTAAAAAGGCTTATAAATTGGCCCAAACATGTTTTTATTGAAATTCTTTTTTTTGTAGTAGTAGTGTGATGGGTAAGTTTATGGGTAGGAGTTGGGTTAGGCCACAGAAAATATCATTAACCTGATATAAAAATCAATGGAAGTCTATGCAATATCCTCACTAATATAATGAAATAAACGTGTGTATGTGTGTGTTTTGCACTTGATGTTTTAGAGTTTAAACTCTTACTTTGCGGTCATCTTTTTTCTTGCATTGTGGCTGACTTATTAATTTTATTTCACACATTTGCAAAAACCTGCACTGTGGTAGTCACACCAGGTCATATGTGTGTGTTTGGGGGATATGTGTGTCTATTTTGCACTAGCATCACTGCTTCATTGCTGTGCACTTTTTTTCGTGGCTGATTTGTAGATTGTACATGCAAAAATGTTCTGTATTTTCATATTTGTTCCCCATTAATTTCCTGCGGTGGTCATTTTTGACTGTGAAGACCACAAGTGAGACAATTTGTTTCCAACCACTCAACCTTTTTTGTGGCAAGTTCCACAAGAGTCACAAAAATGTGTACCGTTCCAATAAAGATACAGTTTTTAAAATTTAAAAACATTAAATTGTTTGGGGTCAAAAGTGACCGAAGAACAGCAGAGGGTTAAGGTAATTAAATTGAATACTTTATTTTATTTGATTATCACAGTTTTTTATAATAAATTTATATTAAATCATAAATCCAAAGAAAAATTAAAAGAACTTCTGAATTGTAAAAATTATTAAATGATTAAAGTTTTACACATTCAATTGATTAGACATGCTTTTTGATTATTAAAATTTGAGACTATTTAAGCATTAAAATGGAATACAGAAAATGAAAATGAAAATGAAAATTGGGAGAAAAATGGATTTCATAGAGGCTAATTTTAAGGGATCACAGGCATGTTCACAATGTGAGACTATTCATAACGCAGTAACATTTTGCTGCCTTATAAGATGCACTTGCGGAGAAGACAATCCCAGAATGCACGGCAACAAGCTCAGTCTTGGATCTGTTGTACCTTTAAAACTTCAGTGTTTGAAAAATGGCTGTTATGATGTTGAAAATGTCACTTTAGATTTAAGAGTGCTTATATTTATACATGAAGCCCAGAAGCAACAGACTGACATGGGAACATTCAAGTGCCTGTATGGGAAAAGCATTGAGGAGGATTCTGGGAATGGAAAATCGAGACACGGTGGGCAGTGCAAGGGACCCCAAGAAGGACACAGCGGGTACTGAGAAAAGACACTAAAATAAACACAAGGGTCATCACAACGGGACTGACTTCACCTGAGAGACACCATCAATTTCACGGCAATGTACACAAACACAAACGCACATATCACAACACTGACACGCAGATGTTAAACAGGACCGGCAACTGTTGATTCATACGTTTCCATCTCAGGTAGCACTGCATTGTGGGTAAACATGCAGTGCAGAGCTTTGGTAGAGGTATAAAACATTGTGAACAGACATCTTTGATCATCTGGTAACTCTTTACAAATTAACTATATTATGCTGCGTTCCAGGCAGGTTTTTGAGCCCGTAAGTCACGACTTCAAATCGCGACTCACAACTTTGTAGCCTTCCTGGAAAGTCACGCCAACTGCGTAAAAGTGTAAACAAACCAACATGGCGGGCCGTGCGGGGCTTATGCTCCTTAACAATTATTTCTATCACCAAAGGTGCTTAATCCTTGCTTATTTGAGGGAAACAGAGGAGGAAAACGGCGCATAAGGCAAGAGAAGCTGTAATACCTTGTATTTTACTGTGCACTTGCATAAACACCGCATCCTTAGGGGCTGCCATTGTTGTTTCGCGGGCTATGTGAAGCCAGAACCCGTAACTGGGTGTACATCGATCTAGTACGAGTTCACGGGTGGGAAGTCACGGCTTTGACTGCTGTTCCAGTGCACTTTCATGGGTAGAAGGTTGGAAAAACACGGGTTACGGGTTGCCTGGAACGCGGCAATAGTCAACATGAACTAACAATGAAAAATACTTAATCTTAATCTTAGTTAACGCTAATTTCAACATTTACCAATATATCTTTAAAATTAAAAGTTGTATCCGTAAATATTTTTAACAGATCTGAGCTAACATGAACTAAACAATGAACATTTGTACTTTTATTAACTAATACCGAGTTCAGACTACACAATATTTTTGTCTGTTACGATATTCACTGTGTCAGATTAGCTGATTTTGACTCCTAAATTCTTGTCGTGAACAAGATAGATGTCAGACTACAGGTTGCTTCCTGACCAGTCATCTCTTGCCATATTTAATGACATGCGTGACATCATCAAGAAGGCGGAACTAGCAACTGACTTCCAGAAACAAAAGCACCTTCGCTATCTTTCGCCACCATTTATACAGCACATTATACGACATAAAACCGTGGATTCTTGCGTCCCGATGGCCATTGTCGTTAACGAATCTCCAAGACACCCTACGTCAAACGGATCGTGCTGATATTGTGTAGTCTGAACCCGGCATAACATTAACAAAGATTAATAAATGCTGTTACAAATGTATTGCTCTTTGTTAGTTAATGCATTAACTAATGGGACCTTATTGTAAAGAGTCAACGATAATCTCATAAAGACAAGTTAAATGAATATATAACGAGCAATAAAACTTTCTCAGTCCTTTGACTCTGATAAACATGAGGCTCATTAATATTAATGAGAGTGATAGAGAAAGAGCAAGTACAGAGCTCTTGCTTTCTCAGTGAATTATTGGAAATCTTCCATCGCACACGTGAGCTGAACTTCAAACACTCTGGGTGGACACCTTCATTCTTGCTCCAGAGATCAGCTTCACAGCGTGCACACACACACACACTCTTGACACACACAGGCCTACGTGTGCAAAGTCAGGAGAGAGACAGTGAGGGAGCCTGTGAAATTTACAGCACCGTGTCAACAACTAAATGAAATGTCACATATACAGTATCCCAGTAATAGGACAATAATCAACACGTCGTGTGTGGCAACATACTGTAAGAATGATGCATTATGTAATGTGTCCAAAGAGTAAAACACAATACACAAACATACACAGCTGTATGGCTTTCGTACAGCTACAGTAATGATATATCTAATACACAGATGGATCCAAACTAAATCCTACATCTAAAGACAACAACAAAATCTGATTAATTCATTACAATTACATAAGCCAGACCCATCTATGATTTATAGGCCATTATATGCATTTGCACAATCAACCAGCTGACTGCAATCATTATTTAAAGGGGTCCTTGATTATTATCACTTTTTTAACTTTAGTTAGTGTGTAATGTTGCTGTTTGAGCATAAACAACATCTGCAAAGTTACGACGCTCAAAGTTCAACGCAAAGGGAGATATTTTCTTTTACAGAAATCGCTTTTTAAGGACTACAACAAACGGCTGGTAGGGACTACAACGAGCTTCTTCCCAGGTCGGTGACATCACTAACCCTAAAATTTACATAAACCCCGCCCCTGTGAACACACAACAAAGGGGGTGAGGTCATGTTGGGCTGCTTTAGAGAAGAGGAAGAGTTGTTGTAGTAGAGTGTTGTTGTCATGCCGTCATTTTACGCCGGACTGCTTCACAAACGAGGGTCAATTCAACGCTGGATTTGCACAAAAGATTAACATGACGGCACATGCTAGACGATGAGTTGAATCAACTCCACAGCAACTACATAAATTTATCTACTAACCATTCAGAAACGTCTAAAATTGTAACTTCTTCCTGAGTCTCTCCATCAGTGTCGACTCCGGTTTGAACAATGTAAGGCTGAACACCGTTACTGACAATCCTCATTTTGTCTGCGTGAGATTCTCCAGCTTTGTTGTTGTTGAGCAACCGAAACACGAGCTGTTAAAGCTCCGCCCTCTTCTGGAAAGTGGGCGGGAGCAGCAGCTCATTTGCATTTAAAGGGACACATAAAAACGGCGTGTTTTTAATCACACCCAAATAGGGGCAAATTTGACACGTTATAATAAATGATCTGTGGGGTATTTTGAGCTGAAACTTCACAGACACATTCTAGGGACATCAGAGACTTATATTACATCTTGTAAAGGGGCATTATAGGTCCCCTTTAAGGTGGTATTCGAACTGATACTGGAGTATGTTTATTTACAGTCAGTCGTTTGATGCCAATTTTTAATTGTTGCACAAAGCAAATAGACTAAAAAGCTCTGTTGGGTAATTAAATGTATTTTAAAGGCCGTAGACAACAGTTTTTAAATTATTTAATGTGCCACAGAGCAAACATTAAAACATCACAATGTTCCTGATGTTTATTGAATAATAGTCTGCCAGTGGTTCTTGGGAGTTTTAAAATGTAAACAACTTGATTTTAGTTTCAAAGCCAAACACAATGGCACTGGTGATGAGAATTAACAGTTCCATTCCTTTTGCCTGATAAAAAAAGCAGATGAAAGACAAAAGAGCTCAAACTCATCAGCTGCAGCTCAACCCAACATTCAGTGAACAAATGAAGACTTTGAGGCGTATTAACCAAAAAGACAATTAAATGATTAAATCACAATAATCTGTATGTCAATTATTAATCAACAAAAATTCATGTTCATGATAGCCACAGTTCAAGGTCTACATTTAAAGAACAAATCACAAATGACCATGAAGATAATGTGTTCAGGGTGTGAAATAAGTACACTGTGCTGAAGTCCGCACTTATCTCAAAAGGTAAGCAGTATCAGGGCTCGACAATAAGAACTGGCCGATGGCCCAGGGTCAGTGTGAACGACGCTCGGGACAGTAGACGGCACGGTCACTTGCCTGATCGGGCCAGTGCTGTAGGGTGTGCGATATATATTGTCTAGGTCTATGATATCGTAATTGTTGATTTAACGATCTGAAATTATCAAGTATGTCCCTCAATTTACAAAACCAAACAAAAACACACCCATTGAGTGCACACATGCAGTAACAGACTAGTACGCGTGCATATTTAGAGTGTACACTTTCACTGCGCGTGATTTAGTCTATTAAAATGCCTTTAGAATGCCCCAGAATTCAAGATAAGGGGCAAAAATGCCCCAGTATATCTTTTATATGTATATCATTTAAAATAGTTAACCAATATTACACAGCGCCGTTTTTCTCCAAATATCAACAAGTACAAATGTGATTTAGATTTTATACAGAGTAGCCTACAGTTTAATGAACAAGAACTTATTATCAAGTGACTTACATTTCAGACACCAAATCACCTGTTTCACTCTATTTCGCCAACGAAAATAGTTCCAAACAAAGTCCACAGAATTGTTTTGCATCTCTGAGCAACACTTCCTGAATTAATCAGCCGTTTGAATGAATCGTTTGAATCCGGTTGAATCTCAATGACTCGCTCATTAGCACGGACTTGCTGCCACCCACTGGCGGGTTTAATTTCTGGTTTAAAGTGTCTTTTAATTTTTAAAATAATTTAAAATAACAGTTAACGTTTTATATTTTTAACATTTCAAAACATTTATGCATCTGTAACTGCTCTCGACTGATTAATAAAGTTTAATCTATAGTTATATAGTTATATTATATATCTATAGTTATATAGTTATAGATATTACAATTTCTGTACCTGAAAATCTCCTGTTTAAACCTACATGAAAAACTTGAAAAGCATCGTTTATTTAATTTATATGTTTGTTCTTTCGTATTCATTTGTGCTAGTACTCGTAATTTGATAATTTATTAATATTTTATGACTTGCTGTTTATTTATCTAACAATATTTAAAATTTAAGTGAGTTAATCTAGTAGCTTTTGGTGTCATAACCTTATTAAGGTTACATGTATCAAAAACAACGAAAACAATAACTTGGCTTATTTTACAAGCCCATTTTCTTTTCTGTTACTTCATTCATTTTTTGTTGTGGGGCAAGTGAAAGTTTTGGCAGGGCAAGTAAAAATTTGAACCACTGGCCCGACCGGGCCAGTAGAAAAATTCCTTAGCGTTAAGCCCTGAGTATGGAAACTTAATCAGTCACGTTAATGTGATTAACCAGCAGATATTGATATCAAGAGCTGGTTAATGATGGATGTTAAAGGGATAGTTCACCCAAAAATGAAAATTACCCCATGATTTACAATCTTCTTTCAGACGAACACAATCCGAGATATACTTAAAAATATCCTTAGTCCTCCAAGGTTTATAATGGTTGTGAATGGTAACCCACATTTTACAAACAGAAAAAAATGCATCCATCCATAAAAAAATCCATAGGCTTCCAGGGGGTTAATAAATGCCTTTTGAATCGAAGGGATGCGTTTTTGTAAGAAAAATGTCCATATATAAAACTTTATAAATTCGAATAACGAGCTTCCGGTAGATGACCGCACTCAGAATGCTTAAGTTGACTTGCGCCAAATGAGTAATCCTCTGACGTGATGTATGACGCAGGATGTAGGAGTATCGTAAGCTTAGACGACTCTCGCGGTTCAAACAAATACGGCTAGTCAACAAACTCAAGCTCCTCTTCTCTTATATCGGAATCCTCCGACATTTCTCTTTAAAATTTCTTGTTTTAGACTTCTAATTTGTGACCAGTGTTTTGTTTTGCTCTCTCCTCTTCACCTCCACGTTCGTCATTGCGTCATTGCGTTCGGGTCAAAGGTTGCTCTTCCGCCCAAATTGATGTGCGCAATATGCGTCCGTCTGCCGGAAGCTCGTATATTTGAATTTATAAAGTTTTATATATGTATATTTTTCTTACAAAAACACATCCCTTCGCTTCAAAAGGCCTTTATTAACCCCCTGGAGCCGTATGGATTACTTTTTTTAATGGATGGATGCATTTTTTCTGTTTTCAGAATGTGGGTTACCATTCACAACCATTATAAACCTTGGAGGACTAAGGATATTTTTAAATATATCTCAGATTGTGTTCGTCTGAAAGAAGATTGTCATATAAACCTAGGATGGCTTGAGGGTGAGTCAATCATGGATATAATTTTCATTTTTGGGTGAACTATCCCTTTAAAGCTCATGCGGCCCTCGCATGCTGCTTTCTCTTACAGAGACTAGGGGTGTGACAAGATCTCGTGAGATTAAAATGTGACGAGATTTCTCGTCGAGGTGAAAAGCCATGACAGAAGTATGAGGGTGAAATTAGGATAGAATATGTCACCGCTACGTTTACATTACGACTCCACTGTTGTTTTGCTTTTTATAGAAATAAAAACCATTTAATTCAGTTGGATAACAGTCACTTCAATTACATCCAGCTCATCCAACACGAGCTGCAGAGTTGTATGTAGTGCAGCAGGAATCAGAGTTCAAGGATCACGTGACGAGAGTAAGTGATGAGATGACTGGCAAGACTATGGCGAAGGATTTGTGGCACAACAGAGCCTCAGTATTTCAGTACCCTGCATTTTGAAAGCGTGCATGCTGATATTTCCTTATATGAAAGCTATCTTAGGCTGGGATGTGTAGCTGTAACCATCTCTAGCTCTGTATCATGTTTCAATAAAAATGTGGTCTATATTTGCACTTTAAATATTGAGAGTACTTTGATTATGGTTGCACTTATTGTTTGCACTTAAGACTAAGAGAAAACTGTTATTCATTTTTATTTATACTTTTTATTTCTATGATCAATTTGTGGAAAGGAGTTCAGTTTGGAGGTCAAAAGTGGTAGAAGCTCATAAATCATGTACAGTAAGGTCTGAAGAGACTCAAGTGAAATCATACAGGAGAGAAGCCAGTCAGTTGAGTTTGTGGTATTGTTGTCTTTTACTGCATATGATAATTCATACTCAGAAAGTAGAACTGAAATGATATTAATTTCAAGATGATTAGGTAAAACATTTCAAATGCACCTACAGACCATTTTTCTAGTCATGTATTTCATAATTGAGGATTTCTTAAAAATACTGTGTAAAAATCGTTCTCTTGAACACAATCTTGTGTCTCGTCTCGTCTCGTGAGCTAACTGTCTCGTCACACCCCTAAGAGAGACAGCAAATAGATGAGTAAATCACTGTTTACTGAGAAATTCAGTCTTGGATCTGGCTTTGGGAAATCAGAAACACAGGAAGGTGGGACCAGCTTGAATCCAAGAGGAAAAGACAAAGGAAACACAGGCCATGCTGACTGACAGCTTAGGACACGGGATGCAAAGGAAGGGAGCATGTCATATGACTAACTAACCTGCTTTTATCGCTAGGTTAAAGTGTCTCTAGATGTGACTACAGAGTCCTGGTTAGAGCAAACACAGGAGGAAGGAAGTAGAAGACAGGAGAGATGAGCACAGGGACTTTCTGACTTGACCCCGGGGTCACCAAACAGGATTCCATCAGCAGGGAGCAAACTTCCCGTTTCAGACAACAGGCCCGTCGTACGCCTCTCTTGTTATCTCTTTTCCTTTTATTCCAGATCTACACAACCTCTTTACTCACTCGTATTTAAAAATATCACAGATCTTTCCCTCCTACATCCCAGTGTCTCCACGCTGCCATCACCACCTCCTCGGTTTTCTTTACAGGACATTTCAGGGATCACCGACTGTTTGATCCTTAATGGAGGCCGTTTGACACCTTCACACACAGATTCACTCACACCCATTTTAACAAAAGCCCTCTGAAAGCCTGAGGCGCTCAATGGCTCCAGCAGAAATGGGCTAATCGAACTTTCCAGCAGCTCTGCAGTGACTGCCTCAAGATTTAAAGGGACACAAGCACAACAAAACGCCTCCAGTCGATCTTCACAATCACAAGAATTGTGATTCACCAACCTGCAGATGTCATTAGCAGTGTTGGGGAAAGTTACTTTTAAAAGTAATGCATTACTGTGTTACTCCCTAAAAAAGTAACACTTACTTAGTTACTTTTTATGAAAAGTAATGTGTTACATTACTTTTGTGTTACTTTTTCTCACCTGGGCTGGGCTTGCTTGTTTGTTTTTTAATAAGAAAAATATATATTTTTGGCAAATATTAATGCCCTTTCACACCAAAAAGTGAAATGAATAAGCCTTAGGCTGAAGGAAATGCATATTCATGCCTATACAGTAAAGGGCACAGTTCAAACAAACTATTCAGCTGTGGTGCCATTCTGGAATATAGAAAAATAGGAACAGGAGATAGTGTTGTCACTTCGATACCAAGTCGGTACTGAAATTTAAAAAAAATGTGACGCTTTGGGTGCTGTTGAGAGGATTCGTAAACACCTCTGATTGGCCATTGTGTTCACGCGCTCAACAGATATGTCTGTGATTGGCTACAATGATCAATGCATGGGAGTGTTTGAAAGCACACAGAAATGTTTGAATTTGAAAGCGTTTTGAAAGTAGGAGGTGTCTATCTGCTGACCGGTCCCACTGATAGACGCCTGCTCTCAAACACTCCCATGTGTATCTGTGTAAGCGCTCAGTGAAGAGCGTCTATTTACAACATGTTTTTGAAGCGTTGACCATTGTAGCCAATCACAGCATATCTGATGAACGTGTGAACACAGTGGCCAATCAGAGGAGTTTAAGAATATGCTCAACAGCACTCAAAGAGTCACATTTTTTAAATTTCAGTATCGACTTGGTATCAAAGCCGGTACTTTTGAAAACACTACTTGACAGGCGTTTCAAACCGTGAGATCGCATAAAGTAAGTGAAAGATGCCGTAATGGGTCAAATGTTTGTTTTTGCTTTGTAAGAGTTTCTGCGTCGCATATGTTCTCTCAAAACAATGTGTATATTGTGTTGCGTGTAATGGTAAATTGTAGCGTGCATTTGTGGGAAGCTTTGATGCTTTCAACTCAATGAGAGCGAAATAAAACTGCCTGAATCGAAGCCGTTGCGGTGTCGTCGATCCCCCTCTTCCCTCTCCCCTCCGCAGCTTAAGCACACCCACTTTTGTAGCATTTTTCAAAACTGCGTTGAGAACTGACTGCTGCTGAAACAGGGGGTTTCTTGACCCTTTAAAGACAAAGTGTGAAAATTTGTAGCACTAGCATCACTAAACAGAATCGTAACAATAATGATTGCTTTCAAACCAGTTTCACAAAGATAGGTTTTGACAAAGAAACCGCTGCTGGTCAAGCAGAGGTGAGGAAAACAGGCACCGCATTTGTGGTTTGAGTCCAAACCAGGTCACAGTCATGACTTTAGATGGTGGCCCAGAGTTTACCATGTGACAGAAGGTGAGGACATGCACACAATGGCTGTGAGAATGAGAACAAGCCACTTGATAGACCTCCCCTGGGTTTAGCACATCACACTAATCGAAAATGCAAATGCAAACACACTGACACACACAATGTCATTGACATTTTAAAATGCACTTGACTCCCTTTCTCTCCTAGGCAGCTGTAACTACAAAAACCGTTGCCTTTATCAAATATTCAGCAGGTCAATACAAGTGAGTGTGTACATATGTTGGGCATGACTGCTAAGTGATGATATATTTATAAACTGTAAGAATTAGCCTATTTTATAAAAAGCGGCAGGTGTGCAAATACGACTTTGTGAATAAGTATATATTTTTAGCACATCTTCTCAGAAATGACGCATACATGGATAGTTTTAGGAAAAACAGCAGATTCGATTTCTCTGTACCAATGCTGCCGTTTTATTTCACCAGAGCTTCATTTAATGTCTGAAAGGCTTTTACACACCATTTATTGAACTCGGTGACACTGCCGACATCAGCGTTAATAAAAGATGCACGTCCATAAAAACTCTCCTCTTCATTGTCTGCCTCAGTGCTGCTGTAAACTAATGACAACGAACTCCTCTTCTGTTACAGAGTAAACATCCAGTTTCTGTTTTATCACGACACATGGGCTAATATTGAACTCACTCAGAACAATCTTTATAGGAATAGTCATTTGAATGAAAATACTGTGTTCATTTGGTGAGACGTTTCTGTGTAAATGACTCACAAAAAAAAAGGTGGCATGCAAATTTTCAATATAGGCGTCATTTTCTCATTTTCCCATTTTGTGGAGCCAGAGAGTTTCAGCACTGGGAGAATCAAGTCGTGTTTACAGAAGACTGACGGGTCGGTAACTCATCTGGTAGCAGTTTTGATCAGGTTCTCTTGTGGTTTAGGTTTGGATAAATAAAAGCAGTTCTGGACTGGAATAAATGAGAGAGCAATCTGAGCAATATTCAGCCCAAACCCACATGAATTATCTCAAAAAAACCACAGTAGAATACACACAGGACCTGCCGGGTTTGGACACCAAAGAAAGCATTCACAAACACGACAGGAAGACCTAAGATTGATCCATTTTATCTCTAATAAAACCAGCAAAAAGAAACAAAAACCATCAGGTCAAAATGAGAGTGTAACTCGATACACACTGTTTGCACATTTAAATTGCCTTTACTGTTTCTGCTTTTCCTCTTTTGTCTCGTCATCTATGATTCTTTCTCTTTTACTTCTCTTTACTCTTCTCACTCAACATTAAGGACTGTTTTCTGATGTATATATTAGTAATGTAATTTTAGAGTAAAATAATTGTTTTATTTTACAGTACAAGAGTGTTGTTAAAATATTAAACAAAATAAGAAATATGTTGTATTTTTAATAATAGCCACAATAGTTGTTTAAAAATAGTGGGAATGTGGCCTAAGAAAGCTCAAGTAAAATGATATTTAAAAAAACAAAATGTGAAAATGCATTTTCAACACAAGAAAAATTTGTGAAGGAATTACTTTGAAACAATTTTCACTCCAGGTGAAAATGCAGGTAAATTTCACAAATAAATTACAAAGAAATGGCAAGTATGATTTCTGTGATGGAGAAAAAACTGAATTTTCTGTACAACGTTTGAAGTAGAAAGAATCATATAGGACTTTCTTGTAAAACATACTCCAATAATCTGTTTTATTTACAACTTCAAAAAAGTATTTTTTTTTTACAGTGAAGCTTTTCCTTATTCATCCAACCATAAAGGAATTTTGCCATCAGAGAAAAGTCATTTTGCAGCTTTTTTTTAAAAAAATATTTGAAAAAAATTTCTATGCAGATGAGCTCCCCAACAAAACCACCCCACTCATTCCAGAAATGAATAATTCTTTACAAATATAGCTATTCAAGTCATCTGGTCGAAATTCCTGTATTTTTTTAATATATAACAGAAAAACAAAATATTGCAATTTCAGGGGTTTTTTTTTTTTCAATATCATGTAGACCTATTTTTATCTTTGGTTTAAAATAAAAGCAAATGAAGATGATCAACAAATGCCAAGAATGGTGCAACACAAGCACTGGTCTTTCCTCTTCAACATTTATCTTCTTTCTTCTGTAAACTCTGCCTGTCCTGACATGTCCTGCACTAGATCCCACGGCGACGTTTGCAATGACCCGCCCTGCACCAGAATAACCTGTACCTGTGTGTACCTGTCCTCCTGCATATCCCTGATACACCGAGAGCTTTCCCTCTGCTCCTGTCAGACCATGACACAATCCAGGTCCAGCACAGCTCAAACAAAAATTGCATGTTTACGGGCCACGCTTTCAGAGAGCTTAGCAAGAAAGCAAGAGGCTGAGAGAGAAAAAAAAAAAATCCAGCTCACGTGAGGCTAAAACTTGGCAGGCGAAAGCACATAGTTCAAGTTCAATGCACTGTGAGTGCTGAAAGCTGTGTGCCGCGGTCGCTTTATTGATGTTTTTTTTCTTGGGCTGAATATGGTGGTTGATAACAGATCCAGCTCAAAACACTACGAACTGTAAATGCAGAAAAAATAACTTTGCTGGATATGTTGCACATTAAATTTAAAGGGGTCCTTAATTATGATTTCACTTTTTTTTTTTTTACTTTAGTTAGTGTGTAATGTTGCCGTTTGAGCATAAACAACATCTGCAAAGTTACGACGCTCAAAGTTCAATGCAAAGAGAGATATTTTCTTTTACAGAAATCGCTTTTTAAGGACTACAACAAACGGCTGGGACTACAACGAGCTTCTTCCTGAGTTAGTGACATCACAAACCCTTAAAATTTACATAAACCCCGCCCCCCGTGAACACACAACAAAGGGGGTGAGGCCATGTTGGGCTGCTTTAGAGAAGAGGAAGAGTTGTTGTAGTAGAGTGTTGTTGTCATGCCGTCATTTTACGCCGGACTGCTTCACAAACGAGGCTCAATTAAACACTGGATTTGCACAAAAGATTAACATGACGACACATGCTAGTCGATGAGTTGAATCAACTCCACAGCAACTACATAAATTTATCCACTAACCATTCAGAAACGTCCAGTTTCATTGTAAAAGTTGTAACTTCTTCCTGAGTCTCTCCATCAGTGTCGACTCCGGTTTGAACAATGTAAGGCTGAACACCGTTACTGACAATTTTGGCTGCGTGAGATTCTCCAGCTTTGTTGTTGTTGAGCAACCGAAGTGTGAGCTGTTAAAGCTCCGCCCTCTTCTGGAAAGGGGCCGGGAGCAGCAGCTCATTTGCATTTAAAGGGACACACACAAAAACGGCGTGTTTTTGCTCACACCCAAATAGGGGCAAATTTGACAAGCTTTAATAAATAATCTGTGGGGTATTTTGAGCTGAAACTTCACAGTCACATTCTGGAGACACCAGAGACTAATATTACATTACATCTTGTGAAAGAGCCATTATAAGTCCCCTTTAATACTTATCAAATCACTAATCCTATGTAGAGCAATAGGAGCATGCATCACTAACAATGTGAAAAAGAGCATGTTGGATTCGTTAAGCAATGTTGACAGACCGATTAAATCAGACTGAGTGTCTGTGAAATTGTTTGTGTCATCGCACTGATTGATCCTTCACAATCCGTCTCCATCTCCTGAGGTCTGAAATTCACAAATCTAATCAAGTCCAATTCAACAGCCCGAGTGTCATGCAAAAAGACACACAATTAACACCGTTTCCAGCTAATGTGCTGATCTGAGCGCTGAAGCAGCGAGACCCAGTTTTATAGGGACACACAATGAGGCACTCTGGGTTTGGATCAGATTCATGTGGACGGTATAATCCTGTTGTGTCTGCAAGGGTTAAGCCTGTCTGATTTTGGGGTGGTCCTGTGGTCTTAGACACTTAAAACTGTAATGTGTGAGCCGTTTAAGTATGTGTGAGTCATGTGAGGATAGTGTAATCGCAGGCGCGAAGAGCGGTGTGACACAATAACCTGTTTTTTGTGAGGATTTATGAGGACAGATTTGCTGCCTTATGTGTGCTGAATCAATCTGAATAAAGCTGCTTCATACTAGAACGGCATTCGGAGAGAAACAGATTTACTAAGAAAGGGAAATAGGTTTAGATGCACTTTGAATGTGGAAAATGTGTCTGTTTAGTGTTTATGCACTCTTGAGATTACAAAAAAATACTTCATCCAGTGACCAGAGGCCAAAATTAACAGCAGCAAGTGCCAAATGCGAGTAAGAAAACAGTTTAAACGCAGTGGCCAGATGGCAGGTACATTTATGAGGAACTGCAACATAACACATGGCTGAAATCTAACGGTTAGAATGAGTCTGTTCCTCGCTGTAAGCAACACAAGAGAGTCGATACACAGATGTACAATCTGTCAACTGAAGAAAACATTTAAGAAAACGAAGAAAACAAAGATGGAATTGCAGAATCCAGTCATAAAAATGGAATTTATTGTATATCGCGGAATGTCACAGAATTTGTCAAATTTTTGATGAATAAATAAAAAGTAGGTCAGTACACTTAAATCAAGTCACAATATAGACTAGTGTCTGTGAATATTAAACCACAAAAAACTATTTAAATATGAATGCGTGACGCTTGTGGTGTTTTCAGCCTCTGCCGCCTCACTATATGAGGACATGAATGCATGAATTTCATCTCCAGAGCCGCTCTGAGAGTCACTTCATGAGCATTTTAAAAACTACCGTCATATCATAAACAGAAACTCACAGCAACCCGTCAAAATAAAAGTTTGGTTTCACTTGAAGAAATTGTGACAGAAATATATTACTGTTGTACAGTAGAATTTAGCTATGTCTCAATTTAATAATACTACTACTAATAAGTTTTAATAATAATTTTATTTTTGTAAGGAATAATCACAATTTTTCTTCTGTGTTTTAATTTTAACAGTAAAGCTCTGTTGTGCGGCACTTTGTTTGACAAAAAAAGTTTGTTTAATGTCATATGATTAAAAGATAAACTAAATTAATGTTTTATGCCTTCATTTGATTGCCAGAAAAATTCAAATACACAAAACAGAATTTCTGAAAAAACAAAAGATTTCATAAAAATGGAATTTAAAAAAATAATAATAAATGTTATTGTTGTTTTGATTAATTAAATTAATTAGATATGCTTTTTGATTATAAAATATAATTAAACCATTAAAATGGAATCCAGAAAACTTAAAACAGAAAACACAAAATTTGGTAAAAATAAAACTTGAGGGTAATTAATTTTTTCATTTTTTCATAGGGCCCTAAAAAATATAAGTTTTGTTAAACTTTTAATAAATTGCTGTTAAATTGTGTAAGTTTCATGATTTCAATTATTAAGAAATGCTTCTTAATTACTAACCATTAAAATGGAGTCCAAAAAAATGTAAACAGAAAAAACAGAATTCGGAAACAAATAAATAAAACGAATTTGGGAAAAAATAAAATGGATTTCAGTTTCGAAAAACTAGGAATATTCCTTGCATTAAGCTACAAAATATTGGGAGCAAAAAGCCCAATATTGTCCTATTTTTAACAGACAGAAAGATGCAGAATGGCTTATATATGATGCACAATGGCCTGCACTGAAACTAATATGCAATGACTAATCAGCTAAATAATTAAATATAGAAAAGAAATATTGTAAAAAAGGTGTCATTGCCGGTAATATTTAAGGCTGATAAATTCTGTCAATTCATTCACTATTGGCCAGTGTGGCAGAAAGTTAATTTTGTACCCTAAATGTCACATTTCCATTACACACTTGTGTTTAATACCAAAGTTAATATTTATGCTAAACCATAATGGTTAGAGTTCAACAAATACACAGCTGAAAAAAGCCACTCTCACGTCACACAGAGTCTTAAAACAAAGGAGCCATTTTTCTCTCGCTCAAAGCCAAAATGCAAAACACCAAATTAGAATGTCGGACTCACAGCATCTACCGGCAGCTTTAAACACAAACTACCTGAACACAGGCTGTGCACACGCTCACAAACCTACAAATCCCTTCATTCACCCTGCCTGACTATTTCAGACTTCACTTCTCATATTTGGGTGTTTAATGAGTTTGCTTATGGCTAAAACGGCAGACCAGACTTGTATGTTCCTTTCCCTGCATCTTCGGTAAGAGTTTTGGTTTAATCATTGAAGGACCAGCTGTAACAGGGTCGCCATAAGGACTTGTACCTCTGCAGCGGTCTCCATAACAACACAACCTTCGCCCTGTTTCCTCATTTTCAGTGGTGACGCAAGATACTTCAAGCATGGAGTGTTGCAGCACATGTCGAAATCTGTGTGGTCATGAGTTAATCTTCAACGCAATGCAGGGAATTCTCATTTCAATCTGTTTGTCTAATATCTCGGGCTAATCAGATCATAAGCAATCAAACCTGAATCGTGCATTATGCATTCAATAGTTACCTAAGCACATTCAGCAACATCTAACATCCAAGTAAGGAGTCAAACATGAAATATTAAAAGGCAAATACAGTGTCCCTGGGCTTCTGCAGGTGCACAAGCTTGAATTTAGCATGAATTGGGGGAAAATAGGCCACAGTCTGTCTATGCCTGGCCGATTGCCTGTGGCAAAGGATCGTGTCTGTCCTCCGTCAATCTCTTTTCTCCTCTCCCCTGCCCTAAAAGGAGCTCTCAGCACATCTCCTGCCTCAGCGCTAATCATTTTAGATGAAGCACAACCATAACACCAAATCTCATTTCTAGAGATGCAGCAATACAGACATTTTATAACCAATACGATGACCCAAAACAATTAATGAAGTTTCAATTCAAGTATTCAATTCACTGAATTACAAAAAAAACTGACATTTCCACATGGTTCTTAATGTGAAATCACATGCCTCAAGTCAAGTAATCAGAAATGTAAATATTATAATACATATTGTTATTGTACAATATAATATTAGTATTACTAAAGTTGAGAGAAATAGAAATATGAGACCTTATATAATCAGACTAATATTGATCAATAATGACTGAAATATCATGTATCCCTACTAGGGATGTCACCAAATCATACCAAAAATCTAGTAGTCGGTACCGATACCACCAAAAATACACAATACCAAAGTCGATACCACGGTTAAAAAAACTAAACAAAACAATAAAACTTAAACATTAACTTGTTTAATTCCCTTAGGTTACTCTTTGTGGGGCGGGGGGTGCCATTTAAATATTGTGAGCAGCAAGCTCATTGGCTGCAGACGCAACATGAACCAATCAGCTTGTGCCAAGTAGTTAACGCTAAGAATATCATCAGTTTTGCGTTAAGCACCCATCAGCCTTAAAATGTTGATACTGACTTGGTACCGAAGTATTGGTTCTCATGAACCTTCTGATCTCCATTCAACTACAGTTGTAAAGATCCCAGCATAACAATCTCCAATTTGAACCAATCCAAGCTTTTGTTCTGAATGCACATCATTCTAAATTTGGCTCAGCTCTGAAATTCCCACGGCTGTCTGGAAGGATCTTTCCCCAGGATACTCACTGTGATGACAGCCTTGCTGAGGCAAAGGGAACCACGACAGCCGTACTCTCGTTCGTCTTGGGATTTGTAGTAACTCAAGGTGTTGTTCTTCAGCACGACCCAACGGTCCTGCCATCCGTGAATGTAGTTAGTCCACTGCAGAGGGAACACAAAAGATAAAACTTTGTTATGAGAAAACCACAGAGTGTGTGCACCAGAGTTATTATCATTTCTATCATGACAACACTGAGAAGATTTTTAGCATTGTATTTGTAATGATATGGCAATGTTAAAGGGGACCTATTATGCCCCTTTTACAAGATGTAATATATTGTTCCCAGTGAAGTTTCAGCTCAAAATACCCCACAGATCATTTATTATAGCTTGTCAAATTTGCCCCTATTTGTGTGTGAGCAAAAACATGCCGTTTGTGTGTGTGTCCCTTTAAATGCAAATGAGCTGCTGCTCCCGGCCCCCTTTCCAGAAGAGCGCGGAGCTTTAACAGCTCGCGCTTCGGTTGCTCAACAACAACAAAGCTGGAGAATCTCACGCAGACAAAATTGTCAGTAACTGTGTTCAGCCTTACATTGTTCAAACCGGAGTCGACACTGATGGAGAGACTCAGGAAGAAGTTACAACTTTTAGAATGAAACTGGACGTTTCTGAANCTGAACGGTTAGTGGATAAATTTATGTAGTTGCTGTGGAGTTGATTCAATTCATCCACTAGCATGTGCCGTCATGTTAATCTTTTGAGCAAATCCAGTGTTTAATTGACCCTCGTTTGTGAAGCAGTTCGGAGTAAAATAACGGCATGTCAACAACACTCTATTACAACAACTCTTCCTCTTCTCTAAAGCAGCCCAACATGGCCTCACCCCCTTTGTTGTGTGTCCTCGGGGGCGGGGTTTATGTCAATTTTAGGGTTAGTGATGTCACTAACCCAAGAAGAAGCTCGTTGTAGTCCCTACCAGCCGTTTGTTGTAGTCCTTAAAAAGCGATTTCTGTAAAAGAAAATATCTCCCTTTGCATTGAACTTTGAGCGTCGTAACTTTGCAGATGTTGTTTATGCTCAAACAGCAACATTACACACTAACTAAAGTTAAAAAAGAGAAATCATAATCAAGGACCCTTTTAATGTATTTGGTCTTGGCAGAATAGATCTGCTAGGCTGCTGCTGTTGTTGATTATTGCTGCTAGAGCAAGTACAGGAACTTGCTACTGCCAAAACATACGCCAATACGCTGCTGCAAGTAAGACATACTGCTGCTGCACAAATAGCATATATAAATTTACTCTAGCAGATCTATACAGGTGGAGCTGGGGAAGGTGGAGGGTTTCAGAGGAACTCTATACAAACTGCTTTGGTGAATGCTAACCAGCCATTTAAATGTTGTGAGCAGCTTGTCAAGCAGTTAACGCTGAGAATATCATCAGTTTGCGTTAAGTACCTATCAGCCAGTGCCATCTAGAGTTTCTTGACAGAACCAGGCATTAACTAAAGCCATAACATATTGCATCCGCCATGTTGTCATTGTCATGTGACCTACGGCGTCAGTTGCATCGCTTCACTTCCATTCACAAATCCTCAAACAACAAAAACAAGTACATAAATGATACAAAAAAATAAACACTGGCTTGCACACAGCCATATTGTTCACTTATGATGACAATGCACAATACAACAACTGATTATATTGTTGAATATATAAATATCCTCAATGGAGGAGGTGTTTAAGTCATTGCATGTGGAATAATTCAGTAATCTCTCATGGAAAACGCTCCACTCATCACAAAACCAGATGATCAGCTGTCTGAGTCATGAGGAGAGGTTTTCTCGTTTAATCCCATCAGGAAGAAAAGACGACCAGATGAACTCTAGTTACCCCTACTAACTCCAGCTTCAGCTCATGACCTGCTGCATCCCTTCAGTATAATTATACTGATTATACATGCATAATGAAAGACATTCATGTATCACATATTAGGTAGACTATTAATAATTTAAAAAAATAAAACATTTTGGTTAACATAACCTTGTGGTGTAAAGAGCAGCATATGGTCACCTTAAAAAAAATAAAACCAAATTATCATTAACGTAATGCGAACAAATAATGATATATTATTTAAAATGTTAAGTGTTTTTAGCATTTGTTGCACTGCGTTTGACTTGTGCTTAATTTGATTAAAAAAAAACATGTGTCCGGGCAGTAATGAGAATATAATGAGAGTCACCACTGAGGAACAGATATTATGGCAAATGTGGCATATTACAGTGATGTAAAAAGGTAAAAATCTGTTTAAATGTCATGAAAACAATGTCACCATGCAAAATATCTTAGTGATATGCAAAATATGCATAACTACAATTGTTCCTTTTGATTTTAAACATGTTCTTGACAGGCTCCGTGACATTCAGCTAACTGACTAACGTTTGTTTACATCGGATCAGGTGGAAACACACACACAAACACGCGCTTTCTCTGTTCGCGAGGCGTTATTCGAGATCTTTACCCACCTTACTGAGCACCCCGCTGAATTCCACCACCCCTCCGTGCGGTCCGGGTCCCGGTTCGGCGTCCAGATCCTCCTCGGAACCGGAGGAGTTCCAGCTCTGGCTGTCCGGCAGGAGCCTGCCGTTAGGAAGCGGGCTGGAATTCATAACGAACGCTCCACTGAGGGGGAAAAACGACAAAAACAGAAGGATCGCAGGCGTAATATCAGCGATGAATCTCTGTTAGAAGGCCTCGCATCGATTATGGTGTTGTATATCCAGAAAATCCCGAAAATAAGCGATAAATGTGGAAGTAAACCGTCCGTGTGTTGATTTCACGCGAGTCTGTGAGCATGTCAGCGTGAGGCTGCGCGAGGCGAGAGCGAGAGACACCCGCCCCCTCTCTCTCTCTTTCCCTCCCTCTCTCTCAAAAANAAAAAAAAAAAAAAAACGCCCTCTAAATCAACATCAGCTGCCAAAAGAGATTATGGTCACTCACAAAAACAAAAACACGCGAACGGATCGAAAAAAATGTGGCAAAAAAAAATACATATATTTTACCTTATGTATTTTTCCCTTAATTTTTTACGCCAACGTCATCCTCAACGGCGGAGGCGCGCGCTTGCAGCTCTACCTCCAGCGCGAGGGGCGCTGGCTAGTGTATGACGTCACCAAAGCCTCGTTTCCTTAAATGGAAACTTTTGCCCCGCCTTTCTTTAGAAATGATTGGCAGTTTGAGAGAGTTTGAAAGCACCCAGCTTTTGGATTTTACAGCATTTGGGTGAATATCAATAATATTCTAAACAATAACGTCAATAATTAATGTAAACATTAATTATTTGTCATTTTGTCGATATATTGGTATGTGAGTAACGTTTATTTTTAACAAATATTGATTGGTTGAGTGCTAAATAGCGGTTGGTAATCATGGTAACGCCACTGTAAACAGCAAAACATTAACGTTACTTCAGGCGATTCCCATCTTAATATCAGGTTCAGACTATACAATATATATATATACACTACCATTCAAAAGTTTGGAAACATTACTATTTTTAATGTTTTCGAAATAAGTCTCTTCTACTCATCAAGCCTGCATTTATTTGATCAAAAATACAGAAAAAAACTGTAATATTGTAAAATATTATTACAATTTAAAATAATGGTTTTCTATTTTAATATACTTTAAAATATAATTTATTCCTTTGATCAAAGCTGAATTTTCAGCATCATTACTCCAGTCTTCAGTGTCACATGATCCTTCAGAAATCATTCTAATATGATGATTTATTACAAATGTTGTGCTGCTTAATATTTTTTTTTCATAACGTGATACTTTTTTTTCAGGATTCTTTGATGAATAAAAAGTTTAAAAAGAGCAGCATTTATTTAAATTAAACCTTTTGTAATAATATAAACTGCTGTTCAAAAGTTTGGGGTCAGTATTTTTTTGTCTATCTTTCTTTTTTGGAAGAAATTAATACTTTTTTTCAGCAAGGATGTGTTAAATTGATAAAAAAAAAAGTGAAAGTAAAGATTTATTTTGTTAGAAAATATTACTATTTTGGATAAATGCTGTTATTTTTGACTATTTATTCATCAATGAATCCTGAAAAAGTATCACAGTTTCCAAAAAATATTAAGCAACAGAACAGTTTTCAACATTGATAATAAATCAGCATATTAGAATGATTTCTGAAGGATCATGTGACACTGAAGACTGGAGTAATGATGCTGAAAATTCAGATTTGCATTATAGAATTTTTTTTTATTTTAAAGTATATTAAAATAGAAAACCATTGTTTTAAATTGTAATAATATTTCACAATATTACTGTTTTTTTTTTGTATTTTTGATCAAATAAATGCAGGCTTGATGAGCATAAGAGACTTATTTCGAAAACATTAAAAATAGTAATGTTTCCAAACGTGTGTGTGTACATGTATATATATATAATATACAGAGAGAGAGACTGTTGTGGGTGGTTTCCAGGCCTTTGCTATGTAGTTGCTAAGGTGTTATGAGTTGTTGTTAGCATGTTTCTATGCGGTTGAGTGTGTTGTCTTTGGTTGCTAGGTTGTTTACTAGATTACTCAAACCACTAACCCTATTATGAGCTATAATGATAGTGATGCTTGACTTATTAGTAAACACTACAAATAATGAAATATAAATGTGATTTGTTAAATTCATTTGAACTTTTTCCTTTTTGCTTTGTGTTATGATCATTTAAATGCACGTTTGTTTCAGAGTTTCAGATAAATATGCCAGGTATATTCATCAAATTCACTATCTTGTCAAACAGATTGGGGAAAAAGTAAGTGGGAGAATCCTTTAGTGCATATTCATATACATTATAAACAAACAGAAAAGTGTGACCCACTTCCTCTTCCTGTTGACCTCTGGTGGAGAGTGTGTACTTGTGGTTTGTCACACACATGATCATGAGCTACAAATCAGTTGCCCAAGCGCAACTGTGTTTGTCCTTTAAATTAAAAAAATGGAGCCTGTGATTTTCCAAACATGCACAAGAAATACACTACCGTTCAAAAGTTTGGGATCGGTACGATTTTTAATGAAAAAGAAGTTTCGTCTGTTAACCAAGACTGCATTTATTTAATTAAAAATACAGTAAAAACAGGAATATTTTGAAATATTATTTCAATTTAAAATAACTGTTTTCTATGTCAATATACAGTAAAGTGTAATTTATTCCTGTGATGGTAAAGCTGAATTTTCAGCATCATTACTCCAGTCTTCAGTCACATGATCCTTCAGAAATCATTCTAATCTGCTGCTCAAGAAACATTTATTATTGTCAATGTTGAAAACAGTTGTGTACTTTTTTTTTTCAGGATTCCTTGATTAATAAAAAGTTCAAAAGAACAGCATTTATCTGAAATATAATCTTTTGTAACATTATAAATGTCTTTACTGTCACTTTTGAATGATTTAATGCATCCTTGTTGAATTAAAGTATTCATTTCTTTATTTCTTTTCATAAAAATAAAAATTCTTACTGTCCCCAAACTTTTGAACGGTAGTGTATAATGTTACAAAAGCTTTGTATTTCAGATAAATGCTGTTCTTTTGAACTTTTTATTACATTTATGCATTTGGCAGACGCTTTTATCCAAAGCGACTTACATTGCATTATACTATATATTTGTATCTGAGTATGTGCAATCCCTGGGATCGAACCCATGACCTTGGCATTGCTAGTGCCATGCTCTAACCACTGAGCTACAGGAAAGCTCAGTGGAATCCTCAGTGTTAATCAAGGAATCCTGAAAAAAAAAAGTACACAACTGTTTTCAACATTGATAATAATCAGAAATGTTTCTTGAGCAGCAAATCATCATATTAGAATGATTTCTGAAGGATCATGACACTGAAGACTGGAGTAATGATGCTGAAAATTCAACTTTACCATCACAGGAATAAATTACTTTGTAAAATATATTCAAATAGAAAACAGTTATTTTAAATTGTAATAATATTTCAAAATATTCCTGTTTTTACTGTATTTTTAATTAAATAAATGCAGTCTTGGTTAGCAGACGAAACTTCTTTTAAAAACATTAAAAATCGTACCGATCCCAAACTTTTGAACGGTAGTGTATATGTGGAAAAAATATTCAGTTCAAGGTTGTGGCCATGATGACATTGTTCAAAATGTGTCAAAAAGTATCACATTTATGTTTCATCAGTTTTGGCATGTGAAACATCCCACTGCAAGCTCAATTTATGAGCTCAAGGTTGTGGGAAAACCAACGAATAAATGCATAAAACGATACATATACAATAATCACATACTAATGTATTGTTATAGTAAACAAATACTAAATGCTGAGCCTCAGAATACACAACATTTTTACTGACAGTGCATTCTCTGTTATATGTATCCATTTTTAATGTCAATATGCCTTGTTGTACTGATTTTTAAAGGCTTATTTTAAAGCAAATAGTACACATTAGAAGTAAGGATGCACTTGTATAGTTATTGTGGCTAATAACCGATAATAATAGGCCTTTTGGACTTTGGCAACTGCATGGAGACACACTTTAAACCACTCCGAACATCTTATCAAGAGTAATGCAATAGCATTATGGTGGTGCGATCTGCACATGCAAGAATTACTCATATTTTCTTCAGAATATAAAATAATTGTAAGTTAATATTATTTAAGATGTTTCATTTTTTGAGCTGTTGGCATATTTTCATAGTTGTGGCAGCAGCTGATGCTGATTTAAAGAGTGATTATACTTCCAGGCTATTTTTGTAAAATTGCATTTTGCCTAATAATAGATGCACAGATTGTAGTGTGCATCTTACAAATGGCTGATGAATTTTTTTCTTCAATCATTGTGATCAGTGCTCAGTATCCTCCATTCATAGCAGTTGTGCCCATTAGCTGTGCATCATTCCCCTGTGACCGAAGCTCAGATATTCAGGTCACTTTACCACACTGAGCTCTGCTAACTGGAGAAAGAGGACTCTGTCTGTAATGTAATACTATAGACCACAATACCACCTCATTAGTTTTGCCATTAAGGTTACACATGCATATCAAAAGCAAAGCATTAGTGCCCCACCATAAAATGTTCCTGACACTTTCCATTTGTTCACACACATTTTGTCTGACAGGAATGGGTGAACTGCCTTCCTCTGAAACACTGTGGCTGTGTGCTGAAGAAGAAAAGGGGATTGATGGATGTTACGGATGGATGAAGGTGATCCAGAGGATGCGTCACTATGGAGGTATGATTTGAACGGATATGTCAAGCTGAAAAAGATGTGGGCAGGTAGTAGGATGGATGGATAGGCATCCCAGGCAGTCATGTTCAGCATATATATGTATATACACCGATCAGGCATAACATTATGACCACCTTCCTAATATTGTGTTGGTCCCCCTTTTGCTGCCAAAACAGCCCTGACCCGTCGAGACATGGACTCCTCTAGACCCCTGAAGGTGTGCTGTGGTATCTGGACCAAGATGTTAGCAGCAGATCCTATAAGTCCTGTAAGTTGCGAGGTGGAGCCTCCATGGATCGGACTTGTTTGTTCAGCACATCCCACAGATGCTCCATTGGATTGAGATCTGGGGAATTTGGAGGCCAAATCAACACCTCAAACTCGTTGTTGTGCTTCTCAAACCATTCCTGAACCATTTCTGGTTTGTGTCAGGATGCATTATCCTGCTGAAAGAGGCCACAGCCACCAGGGAATACCGTTTCCATGAAAGACTGTACATGGTCTGCAACAATGCTTAGGTAGGTGGTACGTGTCAAAGTAACTGTCACGATCACCATCTGTTCCTGTTACAATCCTGTCAGTTCCCGGACTACATTTCCCATCATCCCCCCTGTCAATCACATGCACTCACTCCACCAATCACCACACCCAGCTGATACGCATTACCTGGACTATAAAGGACTCATACACACACCACCTCACCGCGAAGTCTTGATTCCTTGTGACAATTCTGAGCGTTATTTCCCTGTCTGTTACTGTTCCTGTTTATTGACCCGTTGCTGCCTGCCCTGACCCTTGCCTTGTATACTGTTCTGTGAATGATATCCGCCTGTCCTCGATCTACCGCCTGTACTCTGACCACGACTCTGCCTGTCCCTTGCTGTTCCTGTTTGCCCCTGATCGACCCAGCCTGTACGACTATGCTCACTGTAAATAAAAGCTTGCATTTGGATCTTACCATGAGTCCCGCTTCGTTACAGTAACATCCACATGGATGCAGGATCCAAGGTTTCCCAGCAGAACATTGCCCAAAGCACCACACTGCCTCCGCCGGCTCGCCTTCTTCCCATAGTGCATCCTGGTGCCATGTGTTCCCCAGGTAAGAGACGCACACGCACCCGGCTATCCACGTGATGTAAAAGAAAACGTGGTTCATCAGACCAGGCCACCTTCTTCCATTGCTCCGTGGTCCAGTTCTGATGCTCACGTGTCCACTGTTGGCTCTGACAGTTTTGGAGATGCTCTGACCCAGTCGTCTAGCCATCACAGTTTGGTCCTTGTCAAACTCACTCAAATCCTTACGCTTGCCCATTTTTACTGCTTCTAACACATCAACTTTGTGGACAAAATGTGCCTAATATATCCACCCACTAACAGGTGCCGTGATGAAGAGATCATCAGTGTTATTCACTTCACCTGTCAGTGCTCATAATGTTATGCCTGATCGGTGTATATTCATACATTAAATATATATGTTTTGTGAGAACTGTTTGGCCCTTCATTAATTAGACAGTCTGTGAAAGTGCCATTTATTTAGTATTAATCTCTTTCTGTTTCTATCTCTCTGTATTTCTTCACCTCTCACACAGTGAACACACCAGATGCAGCGCACATTCCTTCTCTGTGCCGTCTGTCTTACTCATGGGATTGAAGGACTCATGTGAACATGAGTCAGACACAGTTGGCAATGAAGCGAACATGATCTTATTAGTCATGATTATAGCAACGGATTTTACGGCACAGGCACACCCACATTGTCTTATCCTCTTTCACTTCCTTACTTTACAATTGTTAAAATTTCAGTATCTGTTAATGTTCATTGAACTCTTATTCAACTCCTCCAGTATCATGCTTTCCAGCAAAGTTATGAAATAGATTACCAATACAGATAAGTTTATTTGTCACATATCCTTCCTGAAGTACTTCATGTGTTTTTGGAAAGTTTCTACTTAGCAGGGTTGGGTGAAATGCAGAATTTAAAAATTGAGTTGGAATTTGAATTTAATTGGCCACAACACACAGCTTTCTATCTTCAAAGATGTCATGAAATGAAAATTCACCCTATCTTTTTAAATGCATGTTTTATATTTTATTATGAACGTTGCATCATGTATATGTTTCCATTTTTATGTCATAACTGGTTCTTCTGGGTCTTCTTCTCTCTGGTGACGTATTCTAGTAGGATGCACATCCCTTTTCTTACAAATATTTCTGATGTGAGTTCAAGTGATTTCACTCTGATTACTGTAGACACTAAATGATTTTGGACAGTCGGAGTTGACAGATTTCACAGAAAATTACATTCAGGCTCCTTTTTTTTAGCTTCAGACTGTGATTTCATTCAGTTTGAGGATTAAAAAATGTATGATATTTTGAGTCGATTTTGTTATCATGACTTTTAGCAACGAGACACATGATTCTGCATGAGTTTGTTGTGTGGAAAGTCTGGTAGTGTATCATCACTGGTTGTTTAGTGTACACATTCTAAAAAAGAATGTGTTAATTAATTAATTAATGTGTTAATTAATGTTAATTAACACAACTGTTTGCATATTTTTTTTGAGTTATGGCAACTTTGAGTGAATTTACATCCAACCAACAAGCTACACTGAGTTGGAGGAACGTAATAATTTGTAGCATAAACACAAATTTTAAAAAAAATAGGTCGCTCCAACTACCAGAGTTGTAGCCCTGGAACCAATTAATCTTATCTATTTCAGTTCAAATCAACAGCTATCATAACACATGCTAACATAACTTATTTAACATGTATATTTAATGAACAAGTAAGATATTACTTGTCACTGGCATTGTTTATAGAGTCAATGTAGTGTTTACCTTCATGTATCTAGTCTTCAACACAATGATAACCACAAACACTCTTTTAAATGTCTAACATAACAGCATTAAACACTAACAGGTTTTTCCCTTGATTATGTTAATTTCAACATTTATTCTCCTTTAGCCCTGCACTCAGTCGAACACACAGCCTCGCAAAGTATACTTCACTTGACGCGTACACAGTCGTTCGACGCATGCGTTACTCTCGCCACGAGTTACAACCCATGTAAACATCTTTGTATTCTTTCATGCTAGAGTTGTACAGGTTAGGGTACTTTCTAACCTGTTCGCACAGTCTCTCGTCTATATAGGCCTCCATTGTCGCTGTAGCTTGCATGCGTTCCGGTCTGATCTGTTTATGCAGGTTTTTTTCGACTACCTTGTGAATCGACGCCCCCAGGGCACGGTTGCCACATTGTGGATAAACTAATTACTGAAAATTGTTTTTAATGCGCATACAAATACACGTGGTTATAAAAATCCGCTGGTGCGCGTACAGTACACGCGTACTTTTCTGATCACGAAATTCACGTCACCCACACTGACCCTCGAGTTTGCGTAAAAAGTGAAGTTTACTTTGGGCTTCATACAGTCCTATGCAAAGCATGCTGGGAATTAGAAATCCACTGCCTAATTTCCGAAGTTATCAAGACAGTTTTATTAAGTTACTACAACTTGATTTAAAAAAAAAAAAAAGCCAATTAACGCAGAAACTTTTAAAAGTTTAAATTACAGTTGATATTAACATTATTACAGAATATTTAACATTATTATGTCAACAGAACTCTACAAAATAATGTTTGCAACTTAAAAGGTTTATTTAAAACAATGAATTTTTAACTAGAAACTATGCATTTATTTAAGTTTTGGTAACAAATCCCCTGAATTACTTTTAAGAGTGTAGTACCCAGTTTTTCTCTGTAACAATTTACAAAGTGCATGATACTTAGTGTTTTAAAAAATCTGTTCAGATTTTAAAAGTTGTGTAGTAGCACCTTAAATATGACATTGTGTTGGCGTTCATGTGCGCTCATCTTGAAAATCATTCCAACATGACTTCAAGGCTTTAGATGCACAGATTTTTTGCGCTATGAATCAAATTTTCCTGGCGTTTGAAGTTCTTGGCCTCAACTAAAATATAATTGATTCCAACCCTTTCTTCCGAGATAGATACCCAAGGGAAATTCAGGAGCGTACACTTCCATTTCCTGTAAAAAGTGTTTTTATGGCATTCTACACTGTTCATTCAGGTCTGTATGGACCTTGCGGCTGTGTCATGTGTTTCGACTCTGGCTGAGAGCCTGGTTCGGTCATAAGACCCATGAAGGAGACCACAAGACCTCCATCAAGACCTCCATTAGTCCAGCAGAACTCCTCCTATTCCCTCACACGCTCCAGATTAGCAGCGTTCCTTGGAAAGCCAGGCACGACTGGGAATTAGACACGTCTCTTGATTCTGTTGAGCTGAATGGCTCGTTTGGCATGGCATCCGGTTTAGATTGGTTGAATTTGGTTTAGCATGGATTTCAGCATGTGACTGACGATAATATTACATAACCACAAAGCCTGTACATGAACAGTGGACTCTGAGGCATGTGAGGAAGTTGAAGATGCCGGAGATGTTTAACTATGAGCTGACGGAGACCTGAGAAATGCTTTACGTTCATTTAGTTAAACAGCAGCATGTGAGATAAAATATGTCACACATTTTACATTTAGTCACTTTCAGTTTTGAAAGGCTGTTCTAGGTGATTTCCAGATGTTTTCTTTCTTACCTTCATTCATTTTATCTTTCTTACTTTCATTTCATTTTATTATTTAAGAAGTCTCTTCTGCTCACCAAGGCTGAATTTATTTGATAAAAAATACAGTAAAAACAGTAATATTGTGAAATATTATTACAATTTAAAATAACAGTTTTTTATATTGTAATATTTTGTAAAATGTAATAAATTTAAATTGAAAAAAGAATTTATAATTTTACACCAAATCATCATATTAGAATGATTTCTGAAGGATCATTTGACACTGAAGACTGGAGTAATGATGCTGAAAATTGAGTTTTGATCACAGGAATTACGGAGCCCCAGACATGACATGCAGGAAAAAAATAGTAGGCTAAATCGTTCTTTCGATTTACTAAATCGTTCCCTCGATTTACTAAAACGTGCGCACGATTTCCTATTTCGTTCCCTCGATTTATAAATTTATAAATTTTTTTTCTTGCATGTCATGTGCGGGGTTCCGTAAGGAATAAATTACATTTTAAAATATATTTAATTAGAAAACTATGAAAACTTGTTTCCACCACTAAATAACACAATAAAAAAGGTAATTGTGACTTTTTATCTCACAATTCTGACTTTTTTTCTCAGAATTGCAAGATTTAAAGTCAGAATTGCATTTTATAAAAAGAGACAAAGTCAGAGATAAACTCGCAATTCTGACTTTATAACTCTCAATTTTGACTTTATAACTCTCAATTTTGACTTTATATCATGCAATTCTGACTTTATATCGCAATTCTGACTTTATAACTCGCAATTCTGACTTTATATCGCAATTCTGACTTTATAACACAATTCTGACTTTATAACTCGCAATTCTGACTTTATAACTCGCAATTCTGACTTTATATCTCGCAATTCTGACTTTATAACTCGCAATTCTGACTTTATAACACAATTTTGACTTTATAACTCGCAATTCGGACTTTATATCTCTCAATTCTGACTTTATAACTCGCAATTCTGATTTTATAACTCAATTCTGACTTTATAACTCGCAATTCTGATTTTATAACTCAATTCTGACTTTATATTTCGCATTTCTGACTTTATATCTCGCAATTTTGACTTTTTTCTCAGAATTGCAAGATTTAAAGTCAGAATTGCGTGTTATAAAATCAGAGACAAAGTCAGATAAACTCGCAATTCTGACTTTATAACTCTCAATTTTGACTTTATATCACGCAATTCTGATTTTATAACTCTCAATTCTGACATTATAACTCGCATTTCTGACTTTATAACTTGCAATTGTGAGTTTATCGCAATTCTGAGAAAAATGTCAGAATTGTGAGATAAAAAGTTGCACATTCCCCTTTTATTTTTATTTTTTTTAATTCATGTATTACATTTTTCCATAGAAAACAGTTATTTAAAATTGTAAAAATATTTCACAATATTACTACTCTTACTATATTTTTGAGTAAATAAATGCAGCCTTGGTGAGCAGAAGAGACTTCTTTCAAATACATTAAAAAAATCTTAATCCTCCACCAGAGACTTCAATGACCCTTCAGTGAGTTTAAAGGAGGAGGTTCTATTCTAGAATAATCTTGCCATCTGTTCTTGTATTGCAGTTGTGGAATGTCAGACTTCCAGAATATTCCAACACTTCCCACCCAGTTAATCAAAGGGTCATCCAGAGTTCTAGAATGCGGGCGAAATCTCGTACTAGACGTCGTGAGTGTTGGGTAATATGTGCATTTACACCGAGTCACAGGCTCACGTTTCGCAGATTACCGCCAGAGCTAATGCTAATCTGAGAGATAGTGTTGACGGGCTTTACTGATCGGTGAGAACCCTGTCCATCCGAGCAGTGTGAATTCTGTTCTGTGTGAATTCTCACAGCAATACAAAGTTATCAGTCTGTAAGCACACAATATGGGTGTAGAACTGATTTAGCTACATGAAAAGACTATAAATAATCAGTGGTGCTGCCTTTTCCTCTTTCTTTGCACAATAAGGGGTTCAAGTTTTCCATATTTTGAAACAAAGGCACTTTACTGTACATGGGAAAGCAAAGATCTTTGGCTTGTCGAAGCAAAATAACTACTTGAGAGTTTAATGTTTATGTTTAGCTAATGCTATGTGGAGTAAATTATGCATGGTGACTCAACAAACACGAGTCATTCGCTGGACTTTCATGAGACTCAACTGCACAGGGAATTGTGTAATCTGCTCTTCAGAGAAATGTTTGAATGTCTGGGAATGGATGCAGTTTAATTAAAAGAGTGTTTGGCTATAAAGGTTTATCTACTGTAACTTTACAGTCAGCATTAATGAAACGTCACGTGGCAAGAGCTGCTGCTGCTGTGATTGTCTGTGTGTGTGTGTGTGTGTGTGTATGCAGACTGAGTAGAGTTCTTTCACAGTCTGTATTTATTTGTATTATTTAATTTTATTTCAAACATGCCCCACATGCTTTACCATTAGTTTTAATAATTAATAAAATTAATAAAATAAAATAATTAATGATTTTATTTTATAATAATTAATACAAATTATTTAATTGAAGCATTAAAAATAAAAAGAATAAAAGTAAAACAAATCACATTTTCATTTATTTTTATTTTATTTATTTTTTTATTGTCAACATGCTCCATGTTTCACTGTTAATTTTGTATATAATAATTAATTATTAATTATCAGTAATTATCAATAATAATTTAATTAATAAAAAAAAAGATTTAACTGGAGCATTAAAAAGAGAATGGATAAAATTAAACAAATCTCATTTAATTTAATTTTATTTTCAGTGTGCCCCACATGCTTTACCATTCATTTAAACATCATTAATAATTATCAATAATAATTTACTTGATACAAAATTATTTAATCGAATTACTAAAAAGAAAAATAATAAAAGTACAAAAAAATCACATTCTTTCTTTATTTTATTTTATTTTTATTGTCAACACGCTCATTATTAATTAGCTTGATAGGAAAATATGAAATTGAAGCATTAAAAAGAAAAATAATACAAAATATAATTTTTTTTTATTTTATATTTTCAACATGCCCCACATACTTTAACATTAATTTAAATATCATTAATTATTATCATTTAATAATTTACTTAATACAAAAGTATTTAATTGAGTCACTAAAGAGAATAAAAGTAAAATAAATCACAAATCTTTATTTATTTAAATGTTTTTATTGTCAACACACCCATTATTAATTTGCTTAATATTAAATTGAAGCATTAAAAAGAAAAATAATACAAAATATCATTTTATTTTATTTTATCTCTCAACGCTCCTTGAATTGATTGGAATGAAAACATTTATGACTTATAACCAACTTTACAACCAGTCAGCTGATCACAGTGCTGTGTGTGACACACCCCACCCACACACACACACACACAGGGCTGCCACAGCATGTTAAATTCATGCACTCTCACTCCCCTAAGGGTGAACGGCTTGTTTGGTGAAACATTCTCTCTCAGTCATTCAAAATTACTTCACTTTGCTATTCTCGTGTGTGTGTGTAGGTGTGTGTGTCTGTGTGTGTTCCCACTCAAATTCTCTCTGCTCAGTGAGTCACCAGCTCTTGAGCAGGAGAAATTCCGTCCCCACCCTAAATGATTCCGTATGCCGGGTGTTCAGGGGTCCGGACTGCGCATCCGCCTCCTACTGGAGATAAACAGTACGACACTCAATGGGTTATTTTTGCTGTTCTCTTACATTTTTGCTACTAAATATTTTATACATAAATAAATAAATTATGCTGCAGAGTAGCCTACTAATGTATCAAAACTGTACAGTAGCCTATGTATAAACTTCATACTATAATTAAAATGAAGTATTCTGCAATGTCATCACATTATTTAGCGACTAGAACCATGCATGCAGTTATGTTTCATTATTAACTCAATTAAGTGTCTTAATGTTTGTCAGTTTGATTTTGCAGTTGTTCAAGAACGAGATATAAAATCACAGTTGATTTTGTCTTCAGTTCAGCTGTCACACTGGGAAAGGAATTGGCGAGTTGTATTGTGTAATACAGTACCTCTGGTTGTGCACTGCACATTTTGGCAAATGTTGTGGCTCAGCTGGGTATGTCATGCAGAAAATTTGCATACTGTGCACAGTGTACATACTGCATACTGCAAAAGGAAGAGCTTAGGGTCAGACTGGAGGTGTTATAATTATATTTACTGTATATAAAAGCAGTAGAAGCCTATGTATGTGCTGTTCAGATGATTAAACACTGACAGTACAAGATTCTGACAGATTCAGCAGGATCTCTGGGGGAGCGTTGCACAGCATTGTGTGTGTGTGTGTGTGTGTGTGT
>RJVU01023003.1:2757668-2769605 GCA_003731715.1 Anabarilius grahami
AAACAAACTGAAATTGTTATTTTACTTTAAATAAAAGTATATTTATTAAATAATAAATATAAAAATATATAATAATTTAAAATATTATAGATTTATAGTATTGAATTTTAAAATGATACAGATACAGATATTACAAACATAACACCCTATCCAGACCTCACAGACAGATCAGACGTGTCAATGCCTCAACACAGAGACAGAACAGAGTTCCCTATACCACTGTCTGCACTATCCCTCCCTCTCTTTATCTCTCAAAGTATGATCTGTGTATAAAGTCACTGGTCTCTGTCTCTGTTTAAATGCTGCAGGCGTAGTTGCTCTCTGAATCAAAGCAGCATGTGATTTTGCACCTGGCAGGAGCCCAGCAGAACGAAGATTTCTGTTTCATAGCTCAGGAGAGTTAATGGGGTTTCAGTTTAAGTGTCTTTGTCACAGATGTTTCTCCTGAAACAGACTATAAAATGGAGCTATAAAATGAATGTCGAGCAGCTCAGTTCATTTGAGGAGAAATGTTTGAGTTCATATTAGGATCTGTGACTTTTAATTGAGACTTTAGTGTCTTGAAAACATTTGTGCACAGCTCTTCTGAAAGGCTAGAGGAGCCATACATGAGATTAAAACATCTGAGAAACAGCTAAAGTCATTTTGCATTTGTCTTTCCAGAGTTCAGAGGCGTTTTTCTTGTGTATTTACACTCAGACAGACAGCAAACAGTAGAGATTGGAGCCACATTTGCCTTTCCCAGGACTGTGTGTGTCTCTGTGTCGGGGAGAAACCGTGACCCCAAATTTTCTTTGTATGTGTATGAAAGTGTATCTTTTTGTGTCAATATCAGTGTTTTTGCATGCACAGCGGCTCCAAAAAGTATTTAGACACTCGAGTCACACTTAAATATGTCTGTCATTAGATCACAATCAATCAAAGCAAGTGTCATTGACTGTAAAAGATGCATAAACACACTTTACACTTCATTTGTATGAAATGCTAAACCAGTAGATGCTGAAAATGAAGACTGACGTCAGTGTTGTGTAACTGCGTTTGTAAAGTTATAATTATAGATATTTTTCTTACAAAAACCCATCGCTTTGCTTCAGAAGGTCTTTATTAACCCCCTGGATTGCTTTTATGTTGGATGAATGCACTTTTTTGGGCTTCAAAATCTCACCCCCCATTCACTCCCATTATAAAGCTTGGAAGAGCCAGAATATATTTTAATATAACTCCAATTGTGTTTGACTGAAAGAAGATAGTCATATACACCTAGGATGGCTTGAGGGTGAGTAAATCATGGGATAATTTTCATTTTTGGGTGAACTAACCCAAAAGGTTTGTTTGTTTTTGTTTTGTTTCAAAAAAACAACATTTGTATTAGCGGTACATGTCCAGAACTTCAACAAAGACAGTGCTTCATGCAGCTCTGGGGGATGATGGGAAATATTCATCTAATGAGTTGCTATCTGGACTGTGAAGAGGCTGAACGTCTCTGATAGAAAACAAAGGCAGCTGTTGATTTGACAGCGTCGGGTTAACAGAGTTCCTCTCCCTCAGGGTTTCCATTTCCTCCATGATAACGGTCGGCTGAGCATAAAGAGAAAGACGAAAAGAAAGAACGAGAGAGAGGAGGAGAGAGGAAGTCATGCAGCTCTGGCCCACACACACTTTGATTGTTTTATTAGTGAGTCCGCACTGCACCAGCATTAAACCGTCACATGTCCAGAGTTCAGCACCGTAATCTAATTTCAGCAGTTTTCACTGTGAGCATGTTTGAGTGCACGTCCTTCAATCTGAACATCCCATTCTGCTGTTCTAAGGGTTTGAAAAGCAACGTTCAGATTTTCACCAGCTGATTTCTATTGATTTCTCCATATGTAGTTACCTTTTACACCATCACACTGATGTCTTCATAGCTGGTGTTAATCAGTGTTAGTGTGTGTATATATATATATATATATATATGTGAGTGTGTGTGTGTGTGTGTGTATATATATATATAATTAAGTGCTGTCAAATCGATTAATCACATCTAACATAAAAGTTAGCAAATTTTATATACATACACACAAACACACACATATATTATTTATTTACAAACTTTTAGGTTAGATGCAATTAATCGATTTGACAGCTCTTTATATGTATATACGCACACATATTACATACATACACACACATACACAAAGAGATATATATATAAAGAGCTGTAAAATCGATTAGTCGTGATTAATCGCATCTAACAAAAAAGTTTGTAAATATATATACACACACACAAACACACACATATTATATATTTACAAACTTTTAGGTTAGATGTGATTAATCGNGGTACGATTTTTAATGTTTTTACCAGAAGTTTCGTCTGCTCACCAAGACTGCATTTATTTAATTAAAAATACAGTAAAAACAGGAATATTTTAAAATATTATTACAATTTAAAATAACTGTTTTCTATTTNACAATCAGCGGCGACGCCCACACAAAACAATGAGGTGACACACCCACACCATCACACAGACACCAGGATGAGACAACGGATTCATGAACCGTGACAGTCTTCAGTGTCACATGATCCTTCAGAAATCATTCTAATATGATGATCTGCTGCTCAAGAAACATTTCTGATTATTATCAATGTTGAAAACAGTTGTGTACTTTTTTTTCAGGATTCTTTGATTAATAAAAAGTTCAAAAGAAAAGCATTTATCTGAAATACAAAGCTTTTGTAACATTATACACTACCGTTCAAAAGTTTGGGGACAGTAAGAATTTTTATTTTTATGAAAAGAAATTAAAGAAATGAATACTTTAATTCAACAGGGATGCATTAAATCATTCAAAAGTGACAGTTAAGACATTTATAATGTTACAAAAGATTATATTTCAAATAAATGCTGTTCTTTTGAACTTTCTATTCATCAAAGAATCCTGAAAAAAAATATTGTACACAAATATTTTGTACAATTGTACACAATAAAAGTTTCTTGAGCAGCAAATCAGCATATTAGAATGATTTCTGAAGGATCATGTGACACTGAAGACTGGAGTAATGATGCTGAAAATTCAGCTTTGCCAACACAAGAATAAATTATATTTAAAAATATTTTCAAATAGAAAAGTTATTTTAAATTGTAATAATATATCACAATATTACTGTTTTTACTGTATTTTTTATTAAATAAATGAGGTCTTGGTTAACAGACGAAACTTCTTTTAAAAACATAAAAAATCGTACCGATCCCAAACTTTTGAACGGTAGTGTATATTTTCAAACTTTTTTGTTAGATGCGATTAATCACGACTAATCGATTTGACAGCTCTTTATATATATATATATATATCTTTGTGTATGTGTGTGTGTATGTAATATGTGTGTGTGTGTGTATACATATAAAGAGCTGTCAAATTGCGATTAATCACATCTAACCTAAAAGTTTGTAAATATATAATATGTGTGTGTTTGTGTGTGTGTATATATATTTACAAACTTTTTTGTTAGATGCGATTAATCACGACTAATCGATTTTACAGCTCTTTATATATATATCTCTTTGTGTATGTGTGTGTATGTATGTAATATGTGTGCGTATATACATATAAAGAGCTGTCAAATCGATTAATTGCATCTAACCTAAAAGTTTGTAAATAAATAATATATGTGTGTGTTTGTGTGTATGTATATAAAATTTGCTAACTTTTATGTTAGATGTGATTAATCGATTTGACAGCACTTAATTATATATATACACACACATATATATGTACGTATATATGTATATATATTTACAAACTTTTTTGTTAGATGCGATTAATCATGACTAATCGATTTGACAGCACTATATATATGTGTGTGTGTGTGTGTATTTATGTGTATATATGTAGTGTGTGTTTATATCTAACATAAAAGTTTGTAAATATGTAATGTGTGTGTATATATATATAAATGTGTGTGTATATATGTTTACAACCTTTTTTGTTAGATTAATCATGACTAATTGATTTGAGAACATTTAATTATATGTGTGTGTTTGTGTATACATATAGAAACACACACACACATATATATAATTATATATATATTTACAAACTTTTATGTTTAGATGCGATTAATCGATTTGACAGCACTTGCAAGGGTGTTCAGAGGTGGTTGCTATGACATTGTTAATGGTCGCTAGGGTGTTCAGTGTTGTTGCTATGGCATTGTGGATAGTCGCTAGAGTGTTGCTAGGGTGTTCTCAGTGGTTGTTAAGGAGTGGCAAAGCAGTCTGCAGGGTGGTTTGGTTTAAAAATTTGACTTTTGACTTTTGTATGAACCTTTTATTATATTAAACCTTTCCTTCTCCTGCAGTTTAAGATTATTAAGCAATAAATGATGTCATTGTTTTCAGTATCTTTAATCAAAAAGGGATGTTGGGTTTCATATTTATGAGCCTAATTGGAAAAATGATAGTAATCATTATTTGCAGTGAGTTTACTGTTTGAGTTTCTTTAACGGTAAGGAGTAAACAGGCTTAAACGTTCATTTCAGTCAGTCTTCGGTCAAACCTTACAATGCATCACGCTGTGTGTCTGTTCCTGTGCGGATTGCAAATCACAGGGGTTTGTGGGAATCATATTTCTCAACATTTCAGTAACCGGCTCAGACAGGATGATGCCACAGTCTGACGACACACACATACTGAATAAAACCGTCCCTGAAGAGCTGAACACATCGTTACAGGAGTTTAATGATGGTTGTTTTTAGATTAGGAAGAATTTGGCTTCTTTGCTTTGCAGCTGCATTTGTTTTTTCAACATTTTCCTCTCAACCTCGCTTATAACCAAAACAAAATGTGCTAACCATAATTTTCACTAAAATACCATTGAGTTAAATCATAATAAATGAACATGACATCTCTAAACAGTGTAAGTAGAAGCTTCAGAATATTTTTTGTCTTTTGAATTTATTATTTTATGATTGGTGGTTAACATGAATTATTAAACAATAGCTTTACTCTATAGATTTTTAAAATTCTCTGAATCATACAAATGATGCATGACGAGCTACACACCAACATTTAGGGGAACTAGTAGGACTGGGACAATACATCGATTCTCATTTTGCGATACAATATCGATCCTGATATTTTCTCTCTGTCTGGAATCGATTCTGTTGCGCCAGTCGACCGTTGAAATTAAAAAAATGAACACAACAGCCTGGGATATAGAAATAACCATAACCCAATAAATGTTAGGAATAACCCAACACTTTTTTAGAATGGCAGGGATATTATAGTAAACTAAAATAATAAAAAAAAGGGTGTTACTTGAAATAAAATGAACTTTAACTACAAATAAAACTTATTTGAGCTATTTGCCAAGGCAACATTTTTCATTTAGTTTAACTTGATGTACAATAACTAAAACCATAGTAAACAAATCCTACAACAAAAGTAACCTACTAAAACCTTAACTAAAATGAAAATGAAAACAGAAAATATAAAAACTAAATCAAAATATTAATAAGTACTATAATAGTATCTCAATGACACTAAAATAACTATAAAGCCATGCCCATGGACTCTTTGTTTTTGTGATTATCCTGTTCTTTTTAAGTCTGTTATTACTCTGTCTGTCCAGTAGGGGGTGTTACGTCACAAACGTTCAGTGTTCTGATCCAGGGTCAGTTTATCTTCACCCAGCTGCTGCTAGAACATGTTGTGAGGAAAAACTCAAATCAGCCTATTAAAGCAAACTGTATTTGTGGGTTAGTGTCGCCCTGATAAATGAGATAACCCAAATCCACAAGCCACTGTCATAAACACTGCTTTATTTAGCCTGTGTGTGTGTGTGTGTGTGTGTGTGTGTGTGTGTGTGTGTGTGTGTGTGTGTGTGTGTGTGTGTGTNAAAAGAGGTGACTTATGAGGACATTACCCATGTCCCCACTTTTCAAAAGGCTTATAAATCATACACAATGAGTTTTTGTGAGAAAGTAAAAGTGTGCACAGTTTCCTGTGATGGGTAGGTTTAGGGGTAGGGGTAGTGTAGGGGGAGAGAAAATACAGTTTGTACAGTATAAAAACCATTACGCCTATGGAATGTCCCCACAATTCACAAAAACGAACGTGTGTGTGTGTGTGTGTTCTGTCTGGAAGTGAAAACACTTGTGTAATATTTTATGGAAACACTACCATTCAAAAGTTTTGGGGAAGTAAGATTTTAAAAAAGAAAAAGAAAGTAAGACACATTAAATTGACTAAAAGTGAAATTTATAATGTTACAAAAGATTGTATTTCAAATAAATGCTGTTCTTTTGAACATTCTGTTCATCAAAGAATCCTGGAAAAAATGTGTCACACTAGTGTAAGTGTTTGGAGAGGGAATGTTACCAGCTGACAGACTCTCTCTTGACCATTTAATGATGACCATAACAGTATTTTAATAGTCATTAGAGTATTTCATATCTGGGGGCAGTCGTGGCCTAATGGATAGAGAGTCGGACTTGTAACCCAAAGGTCATGGGTTCGAATCTCAGGTCCGGCAGGGATTGTCGGTGAGGGGAGTGAATATCCAGCGCTCTCCCCACCCTCAATACCACGACTGAGGTGAGACCCTTGAGCAAGGCACCGTACCCCCAACTGCTCCCCGGGCGCCGCAGCAATGGCTGCCCACTGCTCCGGGTGTGTGTTCACGGTGTGTGTGTTCACTGCTGTGTGTGTGCACTTGGATGGGTTAAATGCAGAGCACAAATTCCGAGTATGGGTCACCATACTTGGCCACATGTCACTTCACTTTCACTTTCACTTTTTCACTTTTTTTTCTTTTCACTTTATCTGTCAACCTTCATATGTCAACCTTCACTGTTCAGCAGTCTGAGGAGAAGAAAGATTCAGCGTGTGACGGTTTAGAGCTGTTTTCTTCTCTCCCTGTCTTATATTTTCTGTGACGGTGATCTCAGATTGCAGCTCCGCTGTGAGAAATCGTTCATCGTGCGTTTTTAGTTTTGTCTGATGATGAGTTTGTCAGAAGCATTGCTGACTGCGGATATCGACCTGCTCTTTTCTTCGCTCTCAGTGCAGTGAGAAACAACCTGAAATTGATTCTCAGTCCTCGACACACACTGATTCTGCCACTGTGTCTGTTTCACCGTCCTGGAGGAATCGTATAGATTTACTGTCTTAAGAGACGCAGTTTTACCTGTGCAGACTGCAGTGGAGATCAAAGAGCTGCAATGAAATTATTTGTGCACTACATAGTTCTGAGTATGTAGTGAGACACTGTGCCAGTACTGGGACATACTACAAAATCTTGATATATATACGGTTTGTGTCTACATGTAATCTAACCAGGTGTAACCTCATTGGCACATTTGTCATATCTATCATACTATTGTCTATTATATGGTATATGATATGATATATGATATAATATATGATATGATATGATATGATATGGGCTGCACTAATCTTAATCAAGCATGCTATTTAGGAGAGAAGAGAGAGAAGANGAGAGAAGAGAAAAAAAAAAGTAGGCTATATTTTGCATTAATAAATTGTTTTATTTATTTATTATTATTATTTTTATATTTATATTAATATATTTTATGTATTTATATGTAATTATATAATTATTTATATTTATATATACAAAAATTTAAATGAATTGTATATATACAAAAAATTTATATATATGGATTAGGCATGTGACGGTATCAAATTTAAATGTTGCGTTAATTGCTGAAGCTTTTGTCACGGTATACGGTATTATCACGATATTGTAATAAGTTGCAAAAAAAGTGTTGTCATAGTATAACAGGTTTAAGAACTCTTTTTCTTATAACAAAAAGAACTCTGAACATTTAAATACAATAACGCAGTACACAAAAAATGATAAAGTAAAACATTTTAAACAGATTGAAGATGTTAGTTAAGAAACACAACTGATCATTGTTTGTTTTATCTCAGGTCAATTGAATAAGTTCTTTTGATTTTAGTAATGTTATTAAACATTAACTAAGAAATTAACATTAACTAAGATTAATAAATGCTTTATAAGTATTTTTCATTGTCAGTTTAGTAATAATGAATTAACGTTAGAAACATTCATTTAAAAGAGGTTAAAAGTAAGAAAGAAAATACAGTATTTTACGCCCAACAGCTAATTTTATTATGGTTACTTTTCTTAAATAAGACATCCTTGATGACGTATGATTTGCTGAATCGTGCGCACAAACTATTTCATTCCCTCGACTTACTGAATCGTGCGCACTATTTACTATTTCGTTCCCTCGATTTGTTGAATGGTGCGCACGATTTACTATTTCGTTCCCTCGATTTGCTGAATCGTGCGCACAATGAACTATTTCGTTCCCTCGATTTGCTGAATGGTGAGCACGATTTACTATTTCGTTCCCTCGATTTGCTGAATCGTGCGCACAATGAACTATTTCGTTCCCTCGATTTGCTGAATCGTGCGCACCATTTACTATTTCGTTCCCTCGATTTGCTGAATCGTGCGCACCATTTATTATTTCGTTCCCTCGATTTTGTTAGGTATTAACAAAGGAAAACCAGGGCGGGATGCGGTTAACAGTCTTTATTGAACAAAGTAAAAAGTCCTCTTCTGAGTAATAAGAACACAAATCCTAGGCATAAACCAGAGCCAGAACAGAAACAGCCAGACGAAAGAAAATCTTCATTAATTTCCACGAGGACAGAGGCCAGGACCCCGAGATGCACTCAGCCAGTCAGAAAGAGTGAAGGCAGCAGTCAGGGTGAACAGCCAAGGGCGAGCGCAGAACAGGTACTCTGCAAACAGGCACAGCTGGATAATACACAGTCCAAAAGCAGTATAACTCACAGCAGAAATAGTTGACTTCACTTTCCACAAAAGACAGGACAGAACAGGAGAACAGACGTATCCCACGAGAGGTCATTGAATAATCCGACAACAAGACAGGGCTAGGAAGAGGGAATAAGAAGCCGAGACAATCAAGAGGAAAAAGGGGACAGGTGAGGAGAAGGGAATGAAAGGGGAACCAGCTGAAAGCGATGATGAGCGGAGAAGTAGAAGTGTGTGCGTGAGTGTGTGACCACAAGAGGGAGACAGAGAAAGAGAAGAAGCAGCCAGGATCATGACAGTACCCCTCACTCAGCGAGCGCCTCCTGGCGCTCCTGAGGCTAACTGGCGAGACCGGAGGAAATCATCGATGAGTGAAGGATCCAGGACGTCCCGGGAGGGAACCCAGCTTCTCTCCTCAGGACCATACCCCTCCCAGTCGACAAGATACTGACGGCCGCGTCCCCGACGGCGCATGTCGAGAATCCGGCGAACCCTGTAGATAGGGGTATCATCGACAAGACTAGGGACGCGGACCGGGCGAGACGGGGAACGGATGACTGGTTTGATGCAAGAGACATGAAACACGGGATGAACCCGGCGTAAATTAGGCGGAAGGTGAAGCTTTACTGCGACAGGGTTTATGACCTTTACAACGCGGAATGGTCCAACAAAGCGGGGAGACAATTTACGTGATTCGGACTGGAGAGGTAAATTTGAAGTGGATAACCACACTCTTTGACCGCAAACGTAGCGAGGACTCTTAATTCGGCGCTTATTGGCCGAAACTGTCATGCGTTTTCTAGCTCGACAGAGAGCAGATCGCACTCTCCTCCAGGTGCGTTTGCAACGGCTAATAAAAGCTTGCACTGACGGAACACTAGATTCAGAGTCCTGGGACTCAAATAACGGAGGTTGATAGCCGAGACAGCAATGGAAGGGCGAAAGACCGGTAGCAGAGGAGGGAAGCGAATTATGGGCGTATTCGGCCCAGGATAGTTGCTGTGACCAGGACGCGGGATTCTGATGGGTGAGACTGCGAAGCATACGGGCGACAATCTGATTAGTCCGTTCTGCTTGACCGTTCGTTTGGGGATGAAACCCTGACGAAAGGCTAACGGATGCCCCAATGAGGCGACAAAAATCCTTCCAGAATTGAGAAGAAAATTGAGGGCCTCTATCAGACACAATATCAATTGGTAAACCATGTAGCTTAGAAACATGATCAACCATGATCTGGGCAGTCTCCTTGGCAGAGGGGAGTTTAGCGAGTGGAATAAAATGGGCCGACTTAGAGAAACGATCTACCACGGTCAGAACCGGTAACGGACGAAGTAGACCGGCCGGAGGGGAATTGCCAGCCTTGGTCTGCGCGCACGTCGCGCAGGAGGTAATAAACCGTCGCACGTCCCGTTCCAAAGAAGACCACCAAAAGCGTTGACGGATAAAAGCGAGGGTGCCCCTGACGCCGGGATGGGCAGTCAATCTAGAGGTGTGTCCCCATTGAAGGACAGCTCGACGCGCGGATAAAGGAACAAAAAGGAGCCCCCTTGGACAGTTGCGCGGGACTATGACTCGAGAGAGAGAACGCTTAACCAGCATCTTTATTCCCCAGACGGTCGTGCCAACAATATGACCCAGGGGAATAATCTCCTCGGGCTCAGAAGAAGAAGAGGAGTCAAAAAGACGAGATAGCGCGTCGGGCTTGACGTTCTTGGTACCCGGGCGATACGAGATGGAAAAATCGAAACGGGTAAAGAATAGAGCCCAGCGGGCTTGACAAGCGTTTAGTCTCTTGGCCTTGCGAATATATTCAAGGTTTCGGTGGTCTGTCCAGACAATAAAAGGAACGGGAGCTCCCTCAAGCCACTGTCGCCATTCGCCTAACGCTAGACGGATGGCGAGCAGTTCGCGATTTCCCACGTCGTAATTGCGCTCGGCCGGAGAAAGACGGTGAGAGAAAAAAGCGCAGGGGTGTATCCGTCCGTCAGCGGCGGACCGCTAGGAAAGAACAGCCCCGACTCCCACTTCAGAGGCATCGACCTCGACTATAAATTGTTCAGTGCAGTCAGGAGTAAGAAGGATAGGCGCGGTAGTAAAAAGAGACTTGAGAACGTCAAACGCTGTCTGCGCAGATTCTGACCACCTAAACTGGGACTTGACTGAGGTCAGAGCAGTAAGAGGAGCCGCTACTTGACTGAAACCTCGTATAAAACGACGATAAAAATGTGCAAACCCGAGAAAACGCTGTAGCGCGAGGCGAGAGTCGGGCACGGGCCAATTAGTGACCGCCTGGACCTTGGCCGGGTCCATACCGAACCCCTCTGCCGAGATGACTGAACCTAGAAACGTAACTGAGGGGGTGTGGAAAGAACATTTCTCGGCCTTTACATAAAGTCGGTTCTCTAGTAGACGCTGGAGGACATGACGAACATGTTGGACGTGCACCTGGAGTGAAGGCGAAAAGATCAAAATGTCGTCGAGGTAGACGAACACAAAGACGTTGAGCATGTCCCGTAGGACGTCATTGACTAAGGCTTGAAAAACCGCGGGGGCGTTTACCAATCCGAAAGGAAGAACCCGGTATTCAAAGTGCCCTAGGGGCGTGTTAAACGCGGTCTTCCATTCATCCCCATCCCTTATGCGCACTAGGTGATAGGCGTTGCGTAAATCGAGCTTTGTGAAAATCTTAGCTCCCTGCAAGACCTCGAAGGCAGATGACATCAGTGGCAAGGGATAACGATTCTTGACAGTGATATCATTTAAACCCCGATAATCTATGCAGGGACGCAGGGAGCCGTCCTTCTTCTTAACAAAGAAAAAACCGGCTCCCGCTGGAGACGAGGAAGGAACGATGGTACCGGCGTTGATCGAATCAGAAAGGTATCTCTCGAGCGCCTCCCGTTCGGGAGCGGATAACGAGTATAGTCTTCCCCGGGGGGGCGTTGTACCTGGGAGAAGATCAATACTGCATTCATACGGGCGATGAGGGGGGAGAGAAGTGGCCCGGGAACGACTGAAGACCTCCCGCAAATCGTGATACTCCTCCGGAACTCCAGACAAATCACCTGGCTCTTCCTGAAAAACAGTTACGGACGAGACAGGGGGCACAGCAGAAGACAGACA
>RJVU01023003.1:2779796-2790990 GCA_003731715.1 Anabarilius grahami
CCCAGTGCATGATGGGAACACCAGTATCAGAAAAGTTGAGTAGTTTTACTTAATTTTATAATGTTGATATTTACGCTTTAATTTCTACAAGCTTAAATTGAGTACTACTAAATAACTTACATTTACATCTGTAGTATTTACTTCACCATAATTAATTTTTTTTTTTACAGTGTAGGTTTTGACACCAATTACGCATTGTGTGTAAAACTAGACAATTGATAAATTGAGTGTTTTATAATTAAAGGAAACACAGGACATGTGGATTGCCTTAATGCATACGTTGACACTCTTAAATGTTTTTGTATGTAGTGTCGCTATTCTACCACTAGATTATCTGCGTAAGCATGCTCAGAGGTGTGCTTATATTTACACACATTTCTACGTACAAGTACAAGTTGGTGAATCCCACACTTTGCGTGAAACTGTTCTTACGCACTCACTACGCACACATCTGTCCGTACGCACCGTTGATAAATGAGGGCCCTGGAATGTTTTCCTCAAAAACCTTAATTTCTTTTCAACTGAAGAAAGAAAGACATGAACAGGAAATTTGAATTCTGAAGTGAACTAATCCTTTAAATAATCCTCAGGATGTCAACATTAAATCAAACCCCTGTTTATGCTTTAAACACGTTCATAGTCTTACTAGATGTCGCCAAGACCTCTTATTTTTTAACCATCATGTGGAGACACTTTTACCAATCAGTCCAATACATTCTCCATGATCATGATTCTGCTCTCGTTTCTTCTTGTTTATGCTGTTTAAGGGGTTGAAAATGCTGCAGTTGTTCTTCAGTAAAAGTAGTTTTTGGTTTAAAAAGTAATCGACTATTGTAGAATCATCATCTGACTGCATAGATATAATATAATACTATTAATCTATGATAAAAGATGTAGTCCTGCTGTTAGCTGATGAAGCAGAAGTTTGGCTGATTCACTGTGAGCCACCGGCAGGTTGCACTCCTGTACTGCCGTCTCTCTGCACTTCCAGTCTTTATGTCTCTATGGGGCTTTAACAAAGTACAGACTGTCTCGTACATTCTGTTCCTCTTGGACACGCTGAACGATCATGAAAATAAGAGAGAGAGATGACAAGGATTTACGAGTATGAGACGAGCAGGTACACAACGCTCTGCTGTGCCTGTTCTCACGATGAACGCGCTCATGTCTTTCTCTGCTATGTTTTTTCTCTCTCTACAGCTGTCAGTCATTCATCACTGATGATTTCCTGTCCCAGCAGACACGCGCACAGACTTTACACTCTCTGATCTTTGATTGATGGCTGTCAGTCATAATTTAAGCACCTCTTGAGATGAGCAAACCCGCTCAACCACTTCCTGTCACAGTCTGGAGGTGGGAGGGGTACATGACCCCTGCTGTAATGAGGTTAAGTGGAGAATGTATGTGTATATATACATATAATAACAATAAATTAACTTTAGACCACCCATGTTAAAATGCCCAACTTTACAGCAGAAAAAAATATGTTTACAGCATGGTACAAAAAGTGGTTTTGGTCTATACAGCTAATTTTGCCCTTCATGACAACTGTGAGGAGGGTGAATTTTTTTATAACTCATCCGTTTAAATTATATTAAGCCTTAAAGTTCTGCATAATTAAGGGTGTGGCCACTTGAGTGACAGGTGGATTGCTGATGCTGTCACTATTAGCCATTTGTCTGCTGTCTGTTAGCTCCACCCACGTCCCGCCTCTTTGCCCATTTTGGGTTATCCAGGAGTGATGCGCGGTGACTCGCTGCCAAGATGGATGGCGACGACAGGCTCCATCAACTTTGGGCTTCAAAAATGCTCTTCAGAAACCTACGGGTGACGTCATGGGCACTACGTCCATTGTTTTATACAGTCTATGGAGAAAACTAAACATAAAATTGCTTCTTTCTTCTTTTTATTAAACAGTGGTTTATTGAGCAAATTGTTTCTCTCTCTTTAAATAAATTCAATTATATACCGGTAGCCCTTTCTTGCACATTACTATAATATTAAAGGTTACAATGAACAACAGAGCCCAAACTATTAAATGTAGTTGCTATTTATGTTTAGATATAATAATCATCACTCAAATAAAAAAAACTTGATTTTGCATTAACTTATAAATCTAATTATACAATTATTTTTCTACTCCAATTCACTTTTGAAATATGATCATTTACACAGTTACTGCCATAACTTGTTTTCATGACAAATTTATTTAATCATATATTAAATTATTAAGACACTACTAACAAGTAAAGTAAATATAATGAATATATAAGCTAATATAGTGCATATATTTAGTGAAATACTCCCTCTAGAGTTCATTTCTCTAGTGAACTAACATGCTGTGGACACTAAATGACTTGCCTGAGGTAAATGTGATGCTACATGAGATATTATTCTCAACTCAAGCTGTTTTATTGATGTCTTTCCACAGATGAAAAACACTGGTTGAGAGATTACATGTAAACTTATTTATGCATAGATCGTCTGTTCTCCTTCTTCTGTTCTTTTTCCTGTTGTGGCAGTTAGGAAACAGCATTGCATTACCATGCGCGCCCCCTTCTGGATTGGAGTGTGGATCGCCTGTGACTGACTGTATTCGTCGTTTGACTGTATGCAGTCAGTATACATGTGCCGTTACACCCTTAATATATATAAGCAGAGAACAAAGTGAATGTCTCCAACTCAATGTCAATCTCTCTCTCTCTCTCATATATATATATATATATATATATATATAATGTATGTATGTGTGTATATATTTAAGCTTTGGGCATGGCCATGTTTATGTGTTTATGCATGAACAAGACAATAATTTTGGTGCTCTTGGACACACATTAAGCTGAATTTCAGGAAATCAAAGCTAAATGTTGATTTCCTTTCTTTGTGTTCAGTCTTTTGGCTTGATGTTTAGCCTCTCTGCATTAGCATAAACCATAAAGCTGAGAGACGAGCAGTCGTTAAAGTTTAATGGCATTGCGATGGGTCACTCGTATAACCGCTAGCAGCCATAAGAGAGTGAGACAGAACTAAATGTGTGCTTTTAATGATAAAGAAACTAAAAGATGTGCTTCCTTTTATAGGGGTATGAAAGACTAAGAAGAGTCGTCTGTTATCATATCCAAAAACTACCAGGTATTGAAATCTGATGGCAATCTTCATAATGCTTAAAAATATACTAGGTATACTGAACTATATCCTAAAAGAATACAATGCTTAAAACATGATGATCTAACATGAGTTTGGGTGTAGATCATGTTTTTTAATTCATTTTTAAGACTAGTTAGGTGCTGTAATGCAGTAACCCTGTGGTTACAGTTATTCACAAGAGCATGCGACTTATTATTATCTTCATGAATGCATGAGGAATATATGTACGTATAATGAATTATATATACAGGTTTGGAGTTCAAGTGTCAGTGTAAGGTCTGTTCAGGCTAATGAACACATACGATGTGTGTTGTACTCGACAGTGCTCTGATGACCCACGCGCTGTGAGCAGATGAAATATGCGGCAGCTCCCATATGGCATTTCTGCAGGACGCCAACATGGTAGTGCAAACCCAGCAGAAACCTGATCAAGAGATTCACATTTGCCTTCAGTATGTGTGTGTTTTTCCTGGGATGGCCGCCCATTACAGCCCCTCTGACTGAGTTGATGGTGGTACAGATATTATAGAGCCTCTTTTACTAAAAGACCAGACACTAATGAAATTAAGAGAAAAGATGTGAGGTCACAGAGGCCAGAGCTGTTTTCAGCATGGCTTTCCAGGCTCTGTTTAAATTCTGCTGGTATTTATGGTCACTCTAGGCAGGTCATGTGCTTAAGCATTTGGAGAAAAGCAGACTGAATAGGTATTTAAAATGTTATATTTATACACCGATCAGGCATAACATTATGAGCACCTTCCTAATATTGTGTTGGTTCCCCTTTTGCTGCCGAAACAGCCCTAACCCGTCGAGGCATGGACTCCACTAGACCCCTGAAGGTGTGCTGTGGTATCTGACACCAAGATGTTAGCAGCAGATCCTTTAAGACCTGTAAGTTGTGAGGTGGAGCCTCCATGGATCGGACTTGTTTGTTCAGCACATCCCACAGATGCTCCATTGGATTGAGAACTGGGGAATTTGGAGGCCAAGTCAACACCTCAAACTCGTTGTTGTGCTCCTCAAACCATTCCTGAACCATTTTTGCTTTGTGGCAGGAGCATTATCCTGCTGAAAGAGGCCACAGCCACCAGGGAATACCGTTTCCATGAAAGACTTTACATGGTCTCAACAATGCTTAGGTAGGTGGTACGTGTCAAAGTCACATCCACATGGATGGCAGGACCCAAGGATTCCCAGCAGAACATTGTCCAAAGCATCACACTGCCTCCGCCGGCTCGCCTTCTTCCCATAGTGCATCCTGGTGCCATGTGTTCCCCAGGTAAGAGACGCACACACCCGGCCATCCACGTGATGTAAAAGAAAACATGATTCATCAGACCAGGCCACCTTCTTCCATTGCTCCGTGGTCCAGTTCTGATGCTCACATGTCCACTGTTGGCTCTTTCGGCGGTGGACAGGGGTCAGCATGGGCACCCTGTCTGGTCTGCGGCTATGCAGCTCCATACTCAACAAACTGATGCACTGTGTATTCTGACACCTTTCTATCAGAACCAACATTAACTTCTTGAGCAATCGGAGCTACAGGAGCTCGTCTGTTGGATCGGACCACACGGGCCAGCCTTCGCTCCCCACGTGCATCAATGAACCTCGGCCGCCCATGACCCTGTCGCCGGTTCACCACTGTCCCTTCCTTGGACCACTTTTCGAACACCCCACAAGAGCTGCAGTTTTGGAGATGCTCTGACCCAGTCATCTAGCCATCACAGTTTGGCCCTTGTCAAACTCAAATCCTTAAGCTTGCCCATTTTTCCTGCTTCTAACACATCTAACACATGTTTTGGACATATACTATGGTAATATTATGGTACTTTTAAGTACTTGTTTGCTTTATAATCCTTCATGGTATTACCATCTCTCTCTCAGTTTCAGTGGATGGAAACTTCACACAGTCTCTCCTCCAGAGCCGAAGGGTTTGAGTTTTCCCGCAGTGATCCAGTTTTCCTAATGCATGTGGACAGTCCACAGACCCCTGGAGATTCCAGGCAGTGAAACTGCTGCATTAGTGTGATCATCCGTGACGTGAGCATGTGCGTGTGGCCCTGGGCTCCATGTCAAACACCCCCACTTCATCACTGATGCTCTTTTGACCTGAAACACTCTGAGCTCCCAAACGCCATTAGGAACCGTGCTGTGACATCACACACACACACACCAAGCCTTAACTTGGTTTCTGCTCTCTTGAAATAATACAACATAATCAATTTAGATTATACCACATAATATTTATATTATGCTATTTATACCACATAAATCTGTTTATTGGCATCTTCATTCTGTCTCTTCATAATCAAAGCACAACACCTTCAATGTGTGTCTGTGGGTTTTTTCACCTGTTTTCTGGTTCAGCAGGTGAGGATTATGCATCAGATCACTTAGTCAAGGAACAGCACATCTCTGCTCAACAAGACATGATTCGAGATGCACACCGAATCAGCATCAGAATTAGCATCTTTCATCCGTCCCTTTGGAATCTGAATGTTCCCTCATGCCTGGTTGCCATGGAGATCTTTTTGGTCTTCAGTACGGACCTACTTGTTGATGCCCTCGTGAAAAAATAGGTAAACAGTTTCTGTTGTTAATTTTGTTCACTCAGGTTGTTTTGAGCATTTGATTGTAGGTGAAAACTGATAATAGTTGTTTTCATGAAGCATTTGAAACTGATAAAAACCCAAAGGTAGGTGTGTGTGTGTGTGTGTGAGTCATAAATGTAATAAGATGTGTGGAACGGACAGAAACGGGAGAATTTTAATGCTTAGATGTTGCTCTTTCATAGCTTATGGAAATTCTTAGTCATGCTTCAATCAAGTATCAACTTCACAAATGTTTCTCCTAAAACTCCAAATGAGTCACTACTGAAAAAAATATTTTGAAACAAATTTCACTCAGAAATGGCTTGTAAATTTCACAAATAATTACAAAGAAATGGCAAGTAACGAATTTAATTAAATGTGAAATTTTGAAGTAGAAAGACTGTAGCCTAATGGTATTTTCTTAATCTTTGTTTTATTGATTTGGTTTTTTAAAAAGCCCAGCACAGAACACGAGAGTGTCGGGACGCGCTTTTGACATGTGATGCAATTACGGAAATAATAGAAATTGGCAAACAGCAGAATAGATAGATACTATTTTTACATGGAAAAAAGGAAAATAATCGCACTGGCTATGGCCTCCAACGCCATGTTGCCGTCAATTAAAACATTTACATTTATGCATTTGGCAGACGCTTTTATCCAAAGCGACTTACATTGCATTATACTATACATTTGTATCTGAGTATGTGCAATCCCTGGGATCGAACCCATGACCTTGGCATTGCTACTGCCATGCTCTAACCACTGAGCTACAGGAAAGCTAAAACAGTTGCCATGCCAACTTGCTACTGTAAACAGAAGCTCGCAACGCTTGTCCCACCTCTGTGTTCATCTGATTGGTCCACTGTTTTGGAACTGATGAGTGGCGCTGCCTGTAAAAGTTGAAATTCTTTTAACTTGACATGGCATCTTAAAAATGCAGCGCTCATGTGCGAGGCACTTACATGAACGTAACGGTCATACACATCCGTCTAGCGCATGTTTGCATAGAAAAACAATATAAAAATAGTGCATTAAAATAGAAAAACGCGCTCTTGGTTGTTACATGGTAAACTCACTAATCTTAAAGGTACACTATGTAATTTTTGGCCCTCTAGTGGTTAAAAAACAAAACTGCATGCATTTTGCAGAAGAACATTGTTTTGGTTGTGCTTCAGCTCTGCCTGACTGTGCAGATGAATATGACCCTTCACAATAGAACATGCTTTACAATTAATCAATTTATCTTTTCAATTAAATATCTTTCTCACCTATTGAGGAATAAAAATGTGGTGATCCGCGTTGCTTTTACAACATTTCAAATCCCTCAGTTCTCGCAATCTCCGAAAAGTCAATGTTGATTCTTGTTTTATTGCGAGCTCTGATGCGTTCTTTTCTTGCCAGCTGACTCGGCATTTGTTTAAAGGGATAGTTCACCCAAAAATTATCCCATGATTTACTCACCCTCAAGCCATCCTAGGTGTATGTGACTATCTTCTTTCAGACGAACACAATCAGAGATATATTTAAAAATATCCTGGCTCTTCCAAGCTTTATAATGGTTGTGATTTTGAAGCCTAAAAAAGTGCATCCATCCATCATAAAAGTAATCCATACAACTCCAGGGGATTAATAAAGGCCTTTTGAAGTGAAGCGATAGGTTTTTAAAGAGAAATATCGATATTTAAAACTTTATTAACTATAATATCTAGCTTCCGGCAGACGGTCACATGCATCAAAAGACTGATGAAGTATTGACTGATTATTTACATTTTTAATTTTGAACAAAAAAGGTTGCATAGTGTACCTTTAAAAATTAAGAATAATGATGAAAACTCTTTTTTTATTTTTTTATGTTTATTTTTGGCGTTCACTGTTAGACTCTAAACACTATTAGACTCGTCGCAACAGAAATAACAGATTGCATCTTGAAGAAACAGGCCTCGTTTGCTCAGATATTTCCCTTGTCTGAGTCACGCATTGCTCTTTTGTGTTGTGCAGTAATAGAAATGATCCTCACCTGCTGAGAAACACCACTGGCCTTCTGAAAGCATTGTGTGGATGTGAAGAGACAAACTGTGCTTGAAAAGAGTTCACTTTCTCTGGGCGCTCATGGCCTTCAGCGCTTCCTCCTCAGTAGACCACACGCATAAAATAAAGCACTTCAAATGCATATATTGGCCGTGGGAATTTTCTTTTGATGAATGTATTTTTAGTCCATTGTGGCATCACAGCAGAGCACAATCACCTGTGGCAGTTCGCCGCTCAAACCCACCGTGAACACGGTGCACTGAAACATCTGCTTTGCTTTCTGTCTCACTTATTTCTCATTCTTTCTCCTTGTTTTCTCCCTCAGGCCCTCCATTTCTCTCAATATGACTGAACTAGAGTTCAGATGCATGTTGTGTGAACAAAACCTGGTCTACTGTAACTTAAAAATATAAGACATGATGATAAAAACAACAAAATACACATAAAAAAAAAATAATCCGATGAAAACATGAGTAACACTTTACAATATAGTCCCATTAGCAGGTTTATTATAGTTAATCAAAGTCATAAAACAAAAACATTTTCGCTACTTAAAGAAAAATTACTAAAACTTTAACCAGAATTTAACTAAAAATGGTAAATATAAAAACTAGTATCTTAATGATAAAATAAAACTGGCCATTAGTTAATGTTAGTTAATGTATCAAGGACATTTTGCTGTTGTAGGCTGTAAGGACCTTTGAAATAACTGAAATAATTTGGAATGGAACTGTAGTGCAGTCAAAACCTACCTGGAACTATTTTAGCTGTGCTAACAGCCAATCAGAATCAAGCATTCAACAGCTCTGTATAACTAACATTAGCTAACAATGAGCAATTCAATTGTGGTTTGTTTCAGTATGTATTGATATGTATTATCTTAGTTATTTTAATAATGTATTAAATGTTGAAATTAACATCAACTAACATCGATAAATGCTTTAGAAGTATTTTTCACTGTTAGTTCAGGCTTGGGTCATGCCAAAGCCGTTGATATTCATTTTGCCAGAATTGAACAAATTGCTTGTGTGCCATTTTGAAAATTGACATAAATTATAATACCTTTTAAATGCTTTGACTTATTGGCACAAAATTTGGTAGGGATCATTGATAGTATATCCTGAAGGTACCTGAGACATTTGAAGACATCGCCTCCTAGTGTTCAGAAGATATACATTTTTTTTTGTTTTTTTTTACAAAAATGCACTCTTTTGTTTGAATAGTATAAAATGTACTAAAATATATTAAAATAGTATAAAAATGTATATGTATATTTCTATATTTAGTAATTCAAGGTTCTTGGTGTATAACTGAAATTATTTGGCAAAGTGATATGGAACTGTAATGCGGTCAAAATCTGCCTGGTTTTCTAGAAAATAATTGCATACCTTAGAACGATCATCAGCCAATCAGAATCAAGCATTCAACAGCCCTGTATAACTAACATTAGCTAACAATGAGCAATACATTTGTGATTTGTTTCAGTACCTATTGATCTTTATTAACTTTTAACATCAACTAAGATTAATAAATGCTTTAGAAGTATTTTTCATTGTCAGTTCATGTTAACTAATGTTGTTAACAAATGAAACCTTAAAGTGTTACCAAAACATCTAGTGATGTTGGCATGTTTTTCAGGTAATATCCAGGCTTGTCTATGTTTGTGTGAATGATCAGGTCATTATTCACATGAATGAGGGTTTTTGATAGATGTAATATCATCTGTTCTGTTCTAGCCATATTGATCAGTGATTCACGCTCATTCCAGCACAGATTTAACGGCAAGTAGGTCACCAACACGCCTCCTCCGTGTTCCTAATAAATGTACATCTTTACAGAGCAAAAAAAAAACCTGCTTCATATTAATGACTGTCAGAAGAAGCCATTGTTTTTAGCTGACAGTTCATCCTTTTTGTTTCCTATTCTGTTTTTGTAATTAAAGATATCGATTCTCCTTTAAAATATATCAAGTAATCATCCTTATGTCATCCAAACCTTTTTTTTTATTCTGTATTATGCTCTTTATTCTTCTAGATATCATGAAAGTGAATACGGGATGTCAAGCAAAAAATGACAAAAAAAAAAAAACTATAAAAAATAAAAAGGGCTTCCCCTCATTGCCTCAAATACTAACTGTATGACTTGTGCGCTATATTAAAAGTAAATAATTTATATTTTGATCTGTTTCCCACAAACAGCTATCGGATGTCTTCAGAAGACTTGATAAATTGATGCTCGACAGGCCTAATTTCTCATCTTTCACATTTTTGTTATGTGGATAAGAGTGGTTAGGATACTCTTCAAAAGCTTGTTTTTGTTCTTGACAGGAGAAAGAAAGTCATGCAGGTTTGAAACAACGTAATGACATCATTTTTATTCTTTTCATTTATGTTTTTCTCTGCATTAAATTATTTTTAATTGCATCCACTCAACTAGACGTTCGTTTAACTGCCAAGTTTAAACTTTTTGACAGCGTATGGCATTATTATCAGAGTTTTCTGGGTCTTCAGTAGCACATAAAAACGTCTGCAAACTCAGCCGATGGTAATACAAAAACAGTTGCAGACGATGCCACCCACTCCGGTCTGGTCCGGTCCGTCAGCGTTTGTGTTCCAGCTCTGTAATTAGACTTCTGTTTGACAGCAGACAGCCAGAAAACATGGCAGTCAGACCCTTAGTCCACCAGAATTGTTTACTGTGCCTCCATTTATAACTTTTTAATTTGGTAGGGCAAATTTGGATGACAATTTTGTGCCTGACAGTCTTGGATTCCTTGGTAAACAGCCAACTGATCTGTTTAGCATTGAAGATGTTTTCTCAAATTAAACCTTCAAAGAATATTTGCATTATTGAGGTGAATTTTACCAAAGACAATCACTTTCTACATTTTTTTAATTCAAGGTTCTTGGTGTCTACAGATTCCTTGGGTCATGCCAAAGCCGTTGATATTCATTTTGTCAGGATCGAACAAATCGCTTGTTCACCATTTTGAAAATTGGCATAAATTATAATACCTTTCAAACGCTTTGAGTTATTGGCACAAAATTTGGTAGGGATCATTGATAGTATGTCCCGAAGGAACCTAAGAAATTTGAAGACATCGCCTCCTAGTGTTCAGAAGATATACTCTTTTTCACAAAAAATTCGACTCTTTTTTGTATAAAAATAGTACAAGATGTATATAAAAATAGTATATAAATATATATGTATATTTCTACATTTAGTAATTCAAGGTTCTTGTTGTCTACAGATTCTTTGGGTCATGCCAAAGCCGTTGATATTCATTTTGCCAGGATTAAACAAATTGCTGGTTTGCCATTTTAAAAATTGACATAAATTATAATACCTTTTAAATGTGTTGAGTTTTTGGCACAAAATTTGGTAGGGATCATTGATAGTATGTCCCAGCCTCTTAGTATTCAAAA
>RJVU01023003.1:2791010-2801713 GCA_003731715.1 Anabarilius grahami
CTCTTTTTTTTTTTTTTACAAAAAATTGACTCTTTTTTTGTATAAAAATAGTACAAGATGTATATAAAAATAGTATAAAATATATGCATGCATTGAGTTTTTGGCACAAAATTTGGTAGAGATCAAATTTGGTATGTCTTGAAGGTACCTGAGAAATTTGAAGACATTGCCTCCTAGTGTTCAGAAGATATACAATTTTTTTCCCCCTCCTTTGTAAGTCGCTTTGGATAAAAGCACATGTAAATCTAAATATAAAAGCAATTCAAAATACCTTTTGACTTCTCATTTTTAATCATTTTGACTTGACTATATGGTTCTTTAAAGGTTATTTAAAAACATGATATGTTCTTCAGATTGGTTATTTGGTACCTCTGCGGTTTTGGTTCTTCTACAAGCAGCTGATAAACACTGACTGTTTCCTTTTTCTGCCTGTAACTGTGTTTGTTTCAGTGTTTTGTGAGATTCAGTGAGTGTGTTGTGATGGTTTAAAAGCACAGCACTCTGCAAAACACCATTAATGCGAGTGTGCGTGTGGGCTGTGATGTGTGTTAGCTTTAAAGCATTTGACTCCATTTGCATGTACTGAATATAAAACACTCTGTCCTGTGTAGTGCTGTTTCATAATGAATCCTGATTTAAAAACACTTAAAATAAAAATATCCATTCTTCTGAACTTTTCTAGCAGTTAGCAGTCTTTCGTTGGTGTCCAACTCGAGATGAGCCAAGAACGTTAACTAATCTGACCTTATTGTAAAGTTCTATATAGGGACGTTTATTTAAAACATGTAATACATGTAAAATATCATAGGATGTCTTGGAACACATTATGACATAAACAGTTTGAGAAAAAGAGTCAAACTCTCAGAGTCAAAGACAGAATTTTCACTTTTTGGAGAACTGAGCACATGGTCACCATCCACCATAATAGAGCAGCATGAGCATTCTTCAAAATGTCTCCTTTTGTGGTCTACGGAAAGCCATACTGGTTTGAAATGAGTAAATGATGATCATTTTCATTTTTTGGATGAGCTGTTTCCTTTTACACGAATACAATCTCACCGTCCCTCTATTATTCCTCTCTGTAGAGATGATAGTTCAGCTTCTGAACATGAAAAAAGAAGAGCATCTGACTGAAGACTGATGATATTACCACAGTCTATCACCACAAAGATGATAGAAGCTGTGTCATCACTGAGAAACCCATCAGCGTTTGGAGTCGCTGTGTTTTGAAGTGTAAAATTTGTAATCGTGTAAAGACGAGGCACACACACACACACACACACAGCTGTGTCAGTCCCTTCAGGGTGGGTTTCCCTCCTCCACTCACGACTCACACCATAAATCTATCATGTGACTCCAGACGGCCAATCAGACGCTGTAGAGTGGGGATTCCGTGCGTGTGGGAGTAAAACCTTCAACTAAATGACACATCACAGCTCTTCATTAGAGCTTAAAACAGTCCTGCACTTCATCATTAACCTCCAAATATGGTTATATGAGGAAATGCAGCTCAGAATAAAATTAAAGAATATTTAAAGAGGATGTAAGTAGCTTATTAAGAGCATCTAAATACAATATACACAGTACTCATACTTAGGGTTAGTGATACAACTCTTTTTATTTGGACTTGAATGCAACCGCATAGCAATTGTGGGATTTTTTTTTTTTTTTTTTTCACATTTTATGGTCCAGCAGGTGAAAATGGTGTGTCTGATCACTTAACAATAAAGTAACACATGAATTGAGGGGTTTTACAAATGCTGTGAAGGAAGAGAGTGTGTTATAAGTCCTGATTTATTCACACACAGGCTTCTGCTCAGTGGAGAAAAACCCAATTAACATCAATGTCAGCAGCCATTTATTATCGGCGGAGGTGAACTGAGATGACAGCGAGAGGAAGAGGCCCGACGGATCCGTAAACCCCCACGCCTCCCTCTAACTCTCACTCTTTCTCTCTGTTTCCTCTTTAGTTCTCCTCTCCTCATCCATGATGCAGTAGTAGTTTGTGTGCTGAAAGCTGACGGGTTTTCCAGCTAATTTGTTCTTGCTCAGATCTCACGTTATATTGACAGAGCCGTACCTAATATCAGCAAACACAAAGCCGCAGACTCCACCACACATGTGCCAGGTGTTTGACAGTGTGCGTCCCTAAACCCAATATGGAAACGGCCGTCTGGCAACACCAGAAAAAGAGACTTCGTTCAAAAACATTAAAAAATCGTAATTATTCCAAACTTTTGACCTATAGTGTAAGACTGAAGGAAACATTTTAACTAAAGACAATTAATTGTCTTTCACCATAAAGAATGTGAGTGTGACGTCTCTGACAGTAACACAGTAACAGTTTAGGCATCGCAGCGATGATTGACACATCAGGACGACACTCGCCCACTCCTGTCCACTCGTGTTGTCACACCTGTCATGTGACCGCCGGGTTGCTACAGCAGTAGGCAAGTTGTTTGCGGAGATGTTCACGTGAGCGTTTGTATGACTGGACTATGAAAGAGCCGGTCGCTGTCTATTCAGGCTCAGATAAGTGCTGTAACCGTGACGGCCGAACCCTGAGGTCAAAGCAGATGCTATTCATGAGCAACAGAACCCAGAAAGAGAAATGGAGATAAATATAGTCTTTCCAGAGTAAAGACAGCAGGAAAAGAGGAAGGTTTTCATAGTTCCAGAGTTTTATTTCTCTTTCATTGCTCAGGAGAGAGTTCTTTGTTGTGTTTTGTTTACATTTCAACTTTGTCTCCGATGTTTCTCCTAAAACAGACCTAAAAGAGTTACTAGTTGTCATCCAGTTAATTTCATTATTTAAAGGGGACCTATAATGCCCTTTTATATCTGGTGTCTCCAGAATGTGTCTGTGAAGTTTCAGCTCAAAATACCCCACAGATCATTTATTATAGCTTGTCAAATTTGCCCTATTTGGGTGTGAGCAAAAACACAGCGTTTTTGTGTGTGTCCCTTTAAATGCAAATGAGCTGCTGCTCCCAGCCCCCTTTCCAGAAGAGGGCGGAGCTTTAACAGCACACGCTTCGGTTGCTCAACAACAACAAAGCTGGAGAATCTCACGCAGCCAAAATGAGGATTGTCAGTAACGGTGTTCAGCCTTACATTGTTCAAACCGGAGTCGACACTGATGGAGAGACTCAGGAAGAAGTTACAACTTTTAGAATGAAACTGGACGTTTCTGAATGGTTAGTGGATACATTTATGTAGTTGCTGTGGAGTTGATTCAACTCATCGACTAGCATGTGCCGTCATGTTAATCTTTTGAGCAAATCTAGTGTTGAATTGACCCTCGTTTGTGAAGCAGTCCGGTGTAAAATGACGGCATGTCAACAACACTCTACTACAACAACTCTTCCTCTTCTCTAAAGCAGCCCAGCATGGCCTCACCCCCTTTTTTGAGTGTTGTCGGGGGCGGGGTTTATGTACATTTTAGGGTTTGTGATGTCACCAACCCGAGAAGAAGCTCGTTGTAGTCCCTACCAGCTGTTTGTTGTAGTCCTTAAACAGCAAATATCTCCCTTTGCATTGAACTTTGAGCACTGTAACTTCACAGATGTTGTTTATGCTCAAACAGCAACATTACACACTAACTAAAGTTAAAAAAGTGAAAGCATAATCAAGGACTCCTTTAAGAATTTTCAAGGACTGAATATACGCCAGGATTCCTATTCGTTTTTGAAAAACTACATTACCCATGATGCTACAGAAAATTCCACCAATCAGAGACGAAACAAGCAACCAAAAGATCTCTTTAGCTCTGCCCGCACCCATGAAGCACCGCAAAAGACGTGATCAAGTCGGTCTTCCTACACTCTCAAAATATTTCAATATATAAGCCTATTTTGCAATAAATTTAAAGTACGTTGCTCATCATTTTTAAATGTGTCGTTTTATGTTTCTCTATTGTTTTTAATTTGATTATGCTGTTTGCAATGCTTCATGGGATTGTAGTTCTTTCCCTCACTAAAACAATTAACAGTCTTGTAACTTTGTATTTTTGTCGATTTTCAAATACCTTTTTGTTTCAAATCATAGTTTGTAGTGTTGTGATTCTCCTTGTAGCTGATTAGTTTGGTTCATGGCTTATAACTGTAAGGAACTCTGCACGTTGGTGCCTGAGTTCAGGACTTTTATGTTGAAGTTCATTGTCATGTCATGTCTTGCTTCACCATGTGCCTGCTTTCACTGCCTTGTTTATTGCCAAATAGATCCCTGATTCTGTCTTAGTTTGTCGGTTATTGTTTGAGTTCCTCAACTTAGTGTTTGTGTGTTGTTCTCCCATGGTGTTCATGTCTTGTCTGGAGTTCATGTTATTGCCATGCCTGGATTCATGCCTTGCTAATCTGTGGATTACTTCGTCATGCCTGGAACCAAGTTTGAATTCATAGTGTGGAATAAACTGCTTGCATTTAGATCATCGCCCTTCTTTATTTGAGACAACACAGCAGACATTACAATAACTCTTTAACAAAGACTTTTTTGAAATCCCTATGGAAAAAATACATCCGGAACCAACGCCTTTGAAAAAGTGGGCAGGACCTGTTGCATTCTATAAGAGTCTAGAGCTGTAAAATAAATGTGGAGAGCAGCTCAGATCATTTGATGAGAAATGTTTGAGTTCATATTGAGATCTCTGACTTTGGATTGCAATCTTAAGCACAGTTTCAGACATTGTTGAGAAACTTTAGAGGAGACATGTGAGATTACTTGAGTGGTTTTCGAGGTATTGCAGAGATCTCATTTGTGTGCTGTCTTTGTACCGTTAAACAGGCAAAGGAAACCAAATTATAGTTCATGCGAGGCGGCACTTGAAAATAACATCCGCTGACGGACGTCATTCATTAGGGCTTTCAGGCTTTTCCAGCACACACACATTCATCTCACATTCACGCAGCATTTCCGTCTCCGAAACCGTCCGATTGTCTCATGAATCCCTTTCATACACACACGCAGTCGGCAGCAGGTCTGCGCTCGCTGTCGGAAGCTCAAATGATGAAAGAGCTCCAAATCCTTCTATTGAATAATTCACAGAGGGCAGTTCAGCATTATGTTGGGTTTCTCGGCCTTCAATGAAACGATTCCTCAGAGTATTTCCCTGCCAGCTGAAATCCACAGGCAAAGACAGGGAATTCCCACACAAATCCATCACCGTTGACCAGCACACAGTGACCGCACTCATTCAGATACACTAGCGTTCAACAGTTTGGGGTCGGTAAGACCTTTTGATGTTTCTTCTGCTCACCAAGGCTGCATTTGTTTGATCAAAAATGCAGTAAAAATATTAAATATTATTACAATTTAGAATAACTGATTCATATTTCAATATATTTTAAAATGTAATTTATTCCTGTGATCAAAGCTGAATTTTCAGCATCATAACTCCAGTCTTCAGTGTCACACGATCCTTCAGAAATCATTCTAATATGATGATTTGTGCTCAAGAAACATTTCTGATCATTATCAGTGTTGAAAACAGTTGACATCATGATATCTTGTCTTGTCAAGCACTTCTGCTGAATAAAAGTATTAATTAAAAATAATAAAGTAAAAATTACTGGCCCCTCCTCCTACTCTTTAGCTCCGCCCCTCTCTGCTATTGGTTCAACTAGACTAAATTCACTCCTCTGATTTCTCTTCCGCTGACCCCTGTTGCACTGATTACTGATTTGATGCATTTAAATCCAGCTCTGAGTTTCACAGATAATATTGGGGACACACACAAACACACAGTAAGAACAGCACTTAAGGAGGATGGGAAATGTTACCACTGACTGAGAGGGTAAAATCAGCGGCTCTCAGGGTCAGACAGAGAGACAGAGGAGACGGCAAGGTTAATTACACCAGACAGGCAGAGAAAAATACAGCATGTGAGGAGACTCATGTAAGAAGTCCTTTCTGGAGGTTCAGCCAATGTCAGCGTTTATTATTTCTTTTATATTTCTGCCATTATAATAAATCAGTAAGCCACCCAGGCTGCAATTACAGTGATTTTTACCATGATTAAGAGGGTTTTATGCTCTCTGTCAGCCTTTAACTGTGGTAAAATCACTGTAATGCACAGCAGAACTTATATAGCGCTTTTCACAATGCACATTGTTTCAAAACAGCTTTACAGAAATCTTGAAGTTGACATTTATAAAGGATGGATGCGCTTTTTTGGGCTTCAAAATTTCGCCCCCCATTCACTCCCATTTTAAAGCTTGGAAGAACCAGGATATTTTTTAATATAACTCCAAATGTGTTCGTCTGAAAGAAGATAGTCATATACACCTGGGATGTCTTGAGGGTGAGTAAATTATGGGATCATTTAAATTTTTGGGTGAACTATCCCTTTAAGTGAGGCATTATCAAAGAAGGTAAGTAACATTTTCTAAAGCTCAAAGCAGATCTGTGTGTGAAAACTGCATATGACTGTTGCATAATGAGCAGCATAATTTCGGAAAGTTTGCATGCAGAAAGTGAATGTTTTGGCAGGCAGGAGAATTTAAACAGGCACCAATTACACCCTGCCCATCCACCCACGGGGGTCTTCAGCGTCACCCCTGCAGGTGTGTGTTTTCATCAGCAAGCAGGAACAGTTTGTCTCTCACACACACACACACTTAACTAACAGCTCCCTGTTTTCCAGGTTATTTGCATGAAATTAGATGCCCACTGATGCACATAATTGCATATCAATTAAAACCAATATCACTTGTTCAGATAATGACAGAGAAAGATTTGAGAACATTGTGTTGCTATTTACAACTAACTTTGCACTTCTCTCAGTTTAAAATATAACACAGGCAGAAGTGGGAAAGAAGTGTTAGGCAGTACAGAAATAGTGCTAACAAACTAGATATATGTCTTTTTTTCAGTAATTGCAGTTTCCAGTGGACGTTCAGTGTGGGGATTTGAACCTTGATGTTTTTGTCAGTTTTCCCTTTGTTCAGATCATGTTTATAGATTATCTAATCATCAGCTCCTCACACAAGGGACTGACTGATTTCTGTCCCACAACACTTTGCTCCAGGCTCTGATCAATATGTCATCACCATGGCAACATGCCCGCCCTCTCACACTCACAAGGAAAGTCTTAAGTGGATTAGAGGCGGAGTTATTCAAATCAAAGAGAGCATGCTAATTATTATAGGGACAGCAGTACACTGTGTGTGCATGGGATCAATATTGCAAGTTTAAAATATTTTTATTGAAATATATATATGATTAGGGCTGTCAATTTAATGTGTTAATTTAATAAATTAGTTATGGGGAAAATAAAGCATTAAAAATATTAACGCATTTAATGTACCTGCCCAGTGTAATAAAATTGTTTTTGTAAAGCTACTTTTTGTAATGTTGATTTTATGCTTTTCTCATTTAACACAATAATGACTTTAAATTACAGATTGTGTCAATGACATTACTAAATGGGCCCAGGAATACTTCCAGAAACCACTGTCGGCAAACACAATCTACCGTGCCATCTGCAGATGCCAACTAAAGCTCTATCATGCAAAAAGGAAGCCATATGTGAACATGGTCCAGAAGCGCCGTCATGTCCTGTGGGCCAAGGCTCATTTAAAATGGACTGTTTCAAAGTGGAAAAGTGTTCTATGGTCAGACGAGTCCAAATTTGACATTCTTGTTGGAAATCACGGACGCCGTGTCCTCCGGGCTAAAGAGGAGGGAGAGCTTCCAGCTTGTTATCAGCGTTCAGTTCAAAAGCCAGCATCTCTGATGGAATGGGAGTGCATAAGTGCATACGGTATGGGCAGCTTGCATGTTTTGGAAGGCACTATGAATGCTGAAAGGTATATAAAGGTTTCATAGCAACATATGCTCCCCTTCAGATGACGTCTATTTCAGGGAAGGCCTTGTGTATTTCAGCAGGACAATGCAAAACCACATACTGCAGCTATTACAACAGCATAGCTTCGTCGTAGAAGAGTCCGGGTGCTGAATTGGCCTGCAGTCCAGATCTCTCACCTATAGAGAAAAATACACCAAAGATGACCACAAACTCTTCAGCAGCTGGAAACCTATATCAAGCAAGAATGGGACCAAATTTCAACACCAAAACTCCAGAAACTCAGAACCTCGATGCCCAGACGTCTTCAAACTGTTTTGAAAAGAAGAGGAGATGCTACACCATGGTAAACATGCCCCCGTCCCAATTATTTGGAGACCTGTAGCAGGCATTACATTTGAAATGAGCTCATTTTGTGCATAAAATTGTAACATTTCTCCGTTTAAACATCATTTTCATTTAAATTATCATTTAAAAAAAATATTTATGCATATACTATAATATTGGTCTCTTTTACACTAATTCAGTTTCACTGCATTATATACATTTAATTAAATCAGCCAATAAAACAATCTTTATCAATCAACCATTAATCTGGATGTGTGAATATATACAGTATAATCTAACCAACGCTTTGGCAATGTAAAGCCTTTTTACCTTGCCAGTAAAGTTTCTTGAATCTTAAGAGAGAAGGAAACTTTATTAGCGCCCATTTCAGCTGAAAAAACTCTAAACAGCTGGTGTTGGATGTGAATGTGAGCGCATTAGCATATTTATTGCGGCCGTTAGAATGAGCAGGGAACCCTGCACTCTTCCTTCCTGCATCTTCAGCCCTCTTTTGACTCTCAAGATTTCCAAGAGGAGGAGAGGATCATTCACAGAGTTCGGGGTGGTTTCTTTCCATGCGGGTGGAGAGGCCGGATAGGATGCGAGATGGATTTCTCTCCCAACAGCTCTCCAGGGAACCGTTTTAGCTCGAAACAAAACAGAAACCCCTCCTCGTGGCAGGGACTCATTTCACACATGCCCCTCATCTTCGTTTTATGCCTTTGTGATGTTAATGGACACTGAGTTGAAAACCCATCAAAACTCTCCTGTTAAAGTCTGTGCTGTGAACTCCAGCTGAAACTCTGATACCAGCTGACGTCACGGGTCAGAGGTCAAGTTATCATGGACATTTCCTTTCATGTTGTCTTGCTCATAGTCCTTTGGGTCTGTTCTGTCTGCTTCTGTTTTGTGAAATCATTCTGTAGAGTCTGTTTTATATAACTCTGTTCCGTGTGTGTGTGGTTCTTTAGGGTCTGTTTTACATCGATCTGATCCGAGTGGTTCTTTGTTGTTCTTAGAGGGTCTATTCTGTATACATCTGGAGAGGTTCTATATGGTTGTTTTTTTCTAGTTCTGTAGGGACTGTTTTTTATGGAGCTGATCTGTGTGGTTCTCTGTAGTTCTGTGTAAATCTAATCTGTTTGGTTCTGAGTGGATCTGTTCTACGTGGTTCTGTAAGGTCTGTTTTATATGGATCTGATCTCTGTGGTTCTGTGTTGTTCTCTATTCTGTACAAATCTGATCTAGATCTGGTTCTATAGGGTTGTTCTGTCTAGTTCTGTAGGGTCTGTTTTTATGCATCTGATCTATGTGGTTCTGAGTGGATGTTCTATGTGGTTCTATAAGGTCTGTTTTAAATGGATCTGATCTATGTGGTTCTGTGTGGATGTTCTATGTGGTTCTGTAGGGTTTGTTCTGTTTGGTTCTAATAGAGGGTATGCACGTGACGTCACCGTCGGCTGTTATAACTGCAGTCACGCCCACTGAGTGGCAAAAGACTGAGTGGCAGCATTGGTTTTCAGCGTGAATGCCGCGAAAAACACACAAAACACATCCAAAACGGGAAAGAGCTTTGCGATTGACTGTACAAATAGATTTGACAAGAAATCGGAGGTATATTTTTACAGACTGCTGAAAGCTACAGAAAAAAGAAGCAAATGAATCACTGCAATTCACAGAAAGTTTTCACAAGTTTTAGGACTGGTTGATAAATATAACATTGAGTGATCACTCAGATTTAGATCTACCTATATTGTATTTATATAAAATGTTCGCAGGCAGATTTGCTTTATGTATTTCCCCGGCGTCGAAATCAAGCACATATAAATGTCAGGAAACACGATTCCTATCTGCATGTCAATATCCATGGATTAGGTTTATTTGACAAGTTGTAAGGAACAGTTTTGAGCCCAACCGTTAGTGTAACCGTTTGTTTTACTCGCATTCTTGCGGTTTCCTCCATTAAATCCAGTCATGCAGCAGCTCTTTTGCCACTCAGTCCGGCTGAGGGAGCATGTTCCAGCGGGAAAGTGACATAAATGCATTCCCTCTATAGGGTCTGTTTTTATCCATCTGATCTATGTGGTTCTGCTGGGTTTGTTCTAAGTGGATCTCATACATGGTTCTGTTTTATATGCATCTGATCTATGTGGTTCTGTAGGATTCGTTCTGAGTGGATCTCATACATGGTTCTGTTTTATATGCATCTGATCTATGTGGTTCTGTAGGGTTTGTTCTGAGTGGATCTCATACATGGTTCTGTTTTATATGCATCTGATCTATGTGGTTCTGCAGGGTTTGTTCTGTTTGGGTCAGAGTGGATTTGTTCTGTAGGGTCTGTTTTATATCTGATCTGTGTGGTTCTGTAAGGTTTTCTTGTGCTTCTGTAGTGTTGGTTTTCTATGGATCCGACCTGTGGGGTTTGTTCTGTATGTGTCGGTTCTGTGTGTTTTCTTCAGCACCATGGAGAGTTCCATTCCGAACGTCCCGTGTTCGCTTGAATCTATCAAGATTCCATCTCCTGCCTGGCGGGAGTTCAATCACGATGAGTCGCAATCAGAACCCGAGTGCCGCA
>RJVU01023003.1:2815606-2832419 GCA_003731715.1 Anabarilius grahami
ATTTAAGAGGAGCTGGTGTGTGTGTGTGTGTGTTTTCTTCACTCTTCCCCTTATATAAGTATTTATCTATAATATGCAGATCACGTATATACAATACAATGGAAATTAATCAAATTAAAGAACTGATGTTCTCCAGATGTTCTTTAGATGTTGTGACAGAACATTGTCATGTTTAGTGTTTATTTTAAAGGGGACCCATTATGCCCCTTTTCACAATATGTAATATAAGTCTCTGGTGTCTCCAGAGTGTGTCTGTGAAGTTTCAGCTCAAAATACCCCACAGATCATTTATTATAGCTTGTCAAATTTGCCCCTATTTGGGTGTGAGCAAAAACATGCAGTTTTTTTTGTGTGTGTCCCTTTAAATGCAAATGAGCAGCTGCTCCCGGCCCCCTTTCCAAAAGAGGGAGGAGTTTTAACAGCTCGTGCTTCGGTTGCTCAACAACAACAAAGCTGGAGAATCTCACGCAGCCAAAATGAGGATTGTCAGTAACGGTGTTCAGCCTTACATTGTTCAAACCGGAGTCGACACTGATGGAGAGACTCAGGAAGAAGTTACAACTTTTAGAATGAAACTGGACGTTTCTGAATGGTTAGTGGATAAATTTATGGAGTAGCTGTGGAGTTGATTCAACTCATCGATCGTCGTCATGTTAATCTTTTGTGCAAATCCAGCGTTGAATTGACCCTCGTTTGTGAAGCAGTCCGGCGTAAAATGACGGCATGACAACAACACTCTACTACAACAACTCTTCCTCTTCTCTAAAGCAGCCCAACATGGCCTCACCCCCTTTGTTGAGTGTTCTCGGGGGCGGGGTTTATGTAAATGTTAGGGTTTGTGATGTCACCGACCCAGGAAGAAGCTCGTTGTAGTCCCTACCAGCCGTTTGTTGTAGTCCTTAAAAAGCAATTCTGTAAATGAAAATATCTCCCTTTGCATTGAACTTTGAGCGTCGTAACTTTGCAGATGTTCTTTATGCTCAAACAGCAACATTAAACACTAACTAAAGTTAAAAAAGTGAAATCATAATCAACAACCCCTTTAATTATGGTTTAATATTTAAGTTTTTAATGAACCTTATATAAGAGGTCACTAATGCACTATATTACTTGGCAGAAGAATTGTTTATTGTGATAATTTAAGTAGAAATGCAACTATTAATAATTATTAATTAATTGTGCCCATTGTGTCTGAAATACATGCATAATTGCATCTTATTAAATATGTACCATTTGGCTGTTATTGTGTTGCATCTCGCAGCATTTTGTCTTTCAGTGAAGAGAGAAATGAAACTTGTTGCATCATGTTTGTGTAGGACATGGTGTAACAGTTATTTTATGGTTCTTGGTGTTGTTAAGCACAGTGCGGAGATCAATTCTGTATTTTATCACACTAATGATGTAATATTTCAGATTAGTGCTGTTTTTGTTTGTTGTATTCGTGCAAATTTAGAGATATGGTGTATCTATGTAGATAAATCAAAAAAGTATTAGCAGTTTCTTCTCCCCCTGCTTCTCTCTCTCTCTCTCTCTTTCTCTCTCTCTCTGATCAATACTCTGCACTTAGTCTTGATTAACTCTCCTCTTCTGAATACATGTGTGGTCTCTCCATTCACACACACAGGCTCTGTTCTAAACCACACTGAGCTGCCTATCTAGACGGTATCATAATCAGACCCCTGACATAAAAACTGCCTTCTAAGATTCTGAAGGAGCATTGATCATATCCTGCATTGATATGGTGAGCCCATAATACATTTTATAATACACAGAATCATGGTGTAAATAAATAAATGAAAAATTTGAGAGAAATCAATAGTAAAGTTGACTATAAATATAGGCCTACTTGTAGGTTTATTTTATCCAATTTTGGTATAGCTATTTAATAGTTATTATATAATATTTAATATTTTAATATTTATATTAATAGTACTTTTCTATGGCAACTATACAAATACTGAATAATTCAAATCAAATTTTAAGAGGATTATTTAATCATATATTTCATACCAAATTCTAAAGCAGCATTGCATTTATCATTTGTGAAGAAACATTTGAGTTGCCAAACACCAAAAAGCTTTTCAAAAAGTTGAATCTGATTGCAGAAAGCAGTGTGTGTTGAGGCTGGGCTGGAGTTAGTATTCTGTGAGTGTCGGCAGCAGACGCTCACTGTAGGTTTGGTGCAGGTAATGAACAGCGAGGCACAGGAGAGACACTCTCAGACCCACACTGAGACGCTTTTCATTTGTCCGTCTGCCGCAGAGCTTCCATTATCTCTTATCTTTCTTCTCCCATTCTCCTGTTCTTCTTCCCCTGCAGTAAAGCTCGTTTATTTACCCTCCCTCTCTGTAATCACTTGTTCTTTTCCTCCTCCTGTCCTCTTTGTGCCCGTCGTACAGGACGGCTCTTTCCTCTAATGATGCTGGGAGAACACTCTCACACACACACACACACATGCATTAGCGACAGTGCATTTATAAAACACACACAGTTGCACAGGGTGTGCGCTCGGGATCAATAACTCTGATCGATAAATTAGACGGCAGGCGGAGCAGATGGAGATATTCTGTAGTTCCAGATAAAGAGATCTGTCAATCACAAACGCGACAGAGAGTACGTGTTGCATAACTTGACTGTGAATAGACACACATGCACTGTCCTGAGCTGGTGAAGAGATCACGCTGGCGTTTATCACGGGTTTCTAAAAATAGAATGTGGAATTTATATACAATACAGGTTCTGGCAAGGTTTTCTCAAAGTTATGATCAAAAAATTTTCCAGTAACATTAATAGAATGTTTGTTCAAAGTTATCTGTTCTTTAATAATGTTCTCAGAATGTTAGTAAAATACAAACTAAATCACTTTATTGTTACGATGTTATTTATACATTGTTCATGGAATGTTTAGTTGAAGGTTCTTTTAACGTTTTTTTAATGTTACTACTTGTTTCAGAACATTCAAAAGTAACGTTTCCATAATGTTTGAAAAATGATAAAATGGAATGTTCACTTAACGTTTGTATAATCAAGAAAAAAACGTATGTAAAACATTTAAAAAACTGGAAAAATGTTTTTAGAACATATTTTTATTTGCTGGGTTACAACAAATGTGATGTGGATTTTTAAATTAATATGTGAAGCAATATAAGCATGAGAAAAAGAGAAAGAAAGAAAGAAAGAAAGAAAGAAAGAAAGAAAGAAAGAAAGAAAGAAAGAAAGAAAGAAAGAAAGAGCAAATGTGCTGTGGGTAATTTAGTGGGGCCATTAGCTCGGTGATCACATTGCCAGTGTTAGAGAGATAGAGAGGATGGAGTGATGGGAGAGATGAGCAGAATGAACTCTGAGAGGTGAGATGCTGTTCTGAAAAGACCCCTGAGAGGCGTCTGTAATATGCCCGACACTTTCTGATTTCACGCTTTACTGCTCTCTCTCTCTCTCTCCATCCTTTCATACTGCAGTATCAGCAACATCAGATGTTGTACAGCTCAAGCTGAAATGTGTGTGTGACTGAATTTCAATATATATATATATGGGTCATTGTTGAATAAGGTTTTTAAAAGTGTAAAAAACATAATGGAGATATAATTAATTTTGAAGTTTTATTAAGTGTAAATGATATTATGTGGTTTTTATACTCAATTAACACTGCTTTTGTTATTTTTTACAAGATGGACAAAATTTGTCACCAAACATTTTGGTTATACCGAATGACGATATTTTTAAACAATGCTAACAGGCTGATATCTAGCTAGCTAACAACATTTTATTTTTAGTACAAGTTTTTAAAGTATTACAACATTTTCCATGTTTTATAGTGGTTGTTTGAGTGAGTGAAAACATGAATTTTAAAATAGTTAAGAGAGATGCTGCATCCCAATTCGCATACTATCCGTCCTAAATAGTATTCGAAATAAGAATTAGTATGTCCCAAATCGTAGTATGTTGAAATGAGTATTCCAAAGATACCCGGATGGTCTACTTTTTCCGGTTAGAATTCGAAGTGCAGATCCGTGCACACTAATATTGCCCATAACACATTGCGCTGTGGACGAGGATTCGATTAGAACTACAAATACGAATAAAAAGTGTTAAAAACTACAAACATGACGGACGTGAAAGACCGACGGNGAATTTCAATATATATATATATGGGTCATTGTTGAATAAGGTTTTTAAAAGTGTAAAAAACATAATGGAGATATAATTAATTTTGAAGTTTTATTAAGCGTAAATGATATTATGTGGTTTTTATACTCAATTAACACTGCTTTTGTTATTTTTTACAAGATGGACAAAATTTGTCACCAAACATTCTGGTTATACCGAATGACGATATTTTTAAACAATGCTAACAGGCTGATATCTAGCTAGCTAACAAAAGGACAATCAAACATTTTATATTTAGTACAAGTTTTTTAAGTATTACAACATTTTCCATGTTTTATAGCGGTTGTTTGAGTGAGTGAAAACATGAATTTTAAAATAGTTAAGAGAGAGTGTTACTTTGCTTCATGACCATGTGGTCCTTTGCAGGTGTCTGAATGATGTCACATCCTGTCACATGATATTAAGCACCTGACTTGATCCAAAATGGTCTCTTTATATTGGTTACTCCGAATGACATCAATGAAATTTATTTTTCCGGACATTGTTTCTCATAACAAAGCAACGACTTCTACACATAATTTTAAGACCATTTTGCACTATGTTGATTTATGATGTTATAAAATCATGCCAGAGTAAAAAAATATATAAAATTTTTACATTTTAATATATTTTAATCACAAATCAAATGGCTGTATTGGCCTTTGGAGGGTTAAACCGAATGACCTTTTGACACTTCAAAATCTTTAAAATACCTTTATATGTAGCAAAATATAATTCAAACCTTTTGGATTCAATAAAAGAAATCTAGTTGTACTACATTACATACTTTGGATGTCATATCTTTGTTTTTTATTATTATTTAGGCATTTTTGACAAAAAAAAAAAAGACCCGTCACATCATTGACCCATATATATGCATTATAATATATATTATAACACTTTTATTCAGCAAGGATTAAATTGATCAATGAATCCTGAAAAAAAATGTATCACGGTTTCCATAAAATTATTAAGCAGTTTTCAACTTTGATAATAATCAGAAATGTTTCTTGAGCCGCAAATCAGCATATTAGAATGATTTCTGAAGGATCATGTGACACTGACAACTGGAGTAATGATGCTGAAAATTCAGCTTTGATCACAGGAATAAATTACATTTTACTATATATTTACATAGAAACGGTTATTTTAAACTGCAATATTATTTCACATTTTTTCAGTTTTTACTGTATTTTTGATCAAATAAATGCAGTCTTCTTTCAAAAACATTAAAAATCATACAGACCCAAACTTTTGAATGGTAGTGTGTATTAATGTGTAGTCAGGACCAGTTATTATTGGTGCATACTGTATCAGGGCTTGCATAGTCTAGTCGGTCAGTCGACTACTTCCTCCACTAGTTGGCGCTGTCAGAAGCCATTGAGTACTCGAGCGTGCATTAACCATGCGGCGCACTTGTTTTTCTTAACGCAAACTAGTGATCCATGACCACGACCAAAGACAGTATGTGGCAGGAGGACGACAGCGAATAGACTTTTTCCATTATAAACCCTTTTAAACAGGTTGAGAGAAGATCGAAGTCATGTGAGAGCAGATCCATTATTGTTTTTACTGTTGAAGACCTGTGAAATGTTATATGAGGAGGCTAATGCTGTACCCAAAAGCTAACTGTTATAATGTTGTGTGTCAATTTACGTTATTTTGCCTATGTCAAATACAAAATGATTATTTTATTCATTTTTACAATAGGCCTACAAGAGACATTCTCCTCATGTGTGCGGTGTGATGTCATGATACGCATCAGTAGAGGCGAAATATCCAGTTTTTCATCTTGTATTTCTACAGTTTCATGCATCATGTTGATGCTCACGTCATAACAGAAGTAAAGCAGACGTAGATACAGCAGATACGGCCAACACTGTCTGAACAACCAGATCAGATGTCATCGCTCAAAAAACGACTGTTGATTGTCAGTCCTAAAGTTCAGAACTGAAAAACAAATATCTGTGTGTGTGATTTGAGTCTCAGCATGAGTGTGTGTGTCAGTATTGACACTGTTGTGTAATCATGCTAGATTAGTCTAGAGCTTCTGTATTTCAAACATACAGGACGTCCGACCCGCCCACTCTTGACCTGTCCTGCACTCTGATTGGTGGAGCAAATCAAGGGCCAGATTCACAAAAAAAAGGATTAAAGGGGTGCTTGATTATGATTTCACATTTTTAAACTTTAGTTAGTGTGTAATGTTGCTTTTAGAACATAAACAACATCTACAAAGTGACGACGCTCAAAGTTCAATGCAAAGGGAGATATTTTCTTTTACAGAAATCGCTTTTTAAGGACTACAACAAATGGCTGGTAGGGACTACAACAAGCTTCTTCCTGGGTTAGTGACATCACTAACCCTAACATTTACATAAACCCCGCCCCCGAGAACACACAACAAAGGGGGTGAGTCCATGTTGGGCTGCTTTAGAGAAGAGGAAGAGTTGTTGTAGTAGAGTGTTGTTGTCATGCCGTCATTTTACGCCGAACTGCTTCACAAACGATTTAATTCAAAGCTGGATTTGCACAAATGATTAACATGATGGCACATGCTAGTGGATGAGTTGAATGAACTCCACAGCAACTACATAAATTTATCCACTAACCATTCAGAAACGTCCAGTTTCATTCTAAAAGTTGTAACTTCTTCCTGAGTCTCTCCATCAGTGTCGACTCCGGTTTGAACAATGTAAGGCTGAACACCGTTACTGACAATCCTCATTTTGGCTGCGTGAGATTCTCCAGCTTTGTTGTTGTTGAGCAACCGAAGCGCGAGCTGTTAAAGCTCCGCCCTCTTCTGTTTTTGCTCACACCCAAATAGAGGCAAATTTGACAAGCTATAATAAATGATCTGTGGGGTATTTTGAGCTGAAACTTCACAGAGACATTCTGGAGACACCAGAGACTTAGATTACATCTTGTGAAAAGGGCCATTATAGGTCCCCTTTAAGAATTTTTCTTTTAAGAAGTTTGAAAAATTTTTCTCAGTGCAATTCTTGAAAAAAGTTCTCCAGTCCCTGTTTTTCATAATCCCATGTACAGAGTTGTGCGTTTCGCTCTGGTTGTTGCTCACACGGGTTTCCGGTGGGATTGTCAGTGACCGGATCAGGGGAATTACGGGCGATTCTCTCAGCGCTGCTGAACTCAAATCAGTCTGTGAGAGACAATGAGAGAAAAGGACATTTCACTCAGAAAGAAGCTCATTTTGTCTTACTGAATGCTGGGAAATTAATAACAAGAGCTTTAGACATGTAGATGCAGTTCATTAAAATAAATCCCACATGAGAGAAAAGTTTAAACTTATGTAGCAAAGAACAACCAAGAGAAAATATGAAGGTAAAATCCATTTTAATGGCATGACATTTTGTAAAATCTGTTATAAGTGCACCGTTTAGAAATGTTTTATGTGCACATTTAAAGTGCCTCTATTTTGCTTTTTTGGGGTATTGCCTTTCATACAGTGAACATTCACTGTGTGTAATACAGCTGTTTGTGAATGTTTGTGAAAGATTGAAGTACAGATAAATTGAGTTATTGTCTTCCAGAAGAAAGAATCGATTCTGAACTGCCTGAAATGAGTCGTCAGTAATTTCAGCCTCACTTCCTGCTCAAACCTATGTAGGTTTAATTTGCATAATACCAGCCTATGCTTTTCAATGGCTGCTTTCGAACTGGAATCGATACGGTAAAACCGACGCCATCCTTACTGTTCGTATCACTGTTTATCAAGTGCTGAGGAAGATCCGGAGCTGAAATCCATATATGGTAATGGCTATTTGGTTTACAACATGAGCTGTAAGCAGTCAACCAATCACAATAGACTGGGCCATCTGACCAATCAGAGCAGAGCAGGCTCTCGGAAAGGCGGGGTTTTGAGAGCATGGATCCTTTAATGAACCGTTTCAGAGACTCTGAGAAAAGAGCTGATGCTGCAATGTGTATTATGAGAAAATAAAGTGTTTTTTGACCTTGGATGCATGTAAACCTGTTGTAGGAGACCTAAAGCCCCAGCTGAAAGCTGTTTTATAGTTTTTCCTGTAGAAGTATATATATACTTATGCTGTAAGTAAAAAATACTAAGTACTTTATGGAAAAATCACTGACTGTAATACTGTAAATTTGGGTCTGTGAAAGCAGCTCTTTTGCTGATTGTAGCATATAGGTCTACAAACCGTGAGCGAGCCGCAGTATTCAGTGCTGTCAGACTGTAATGGATGACCAGGGCGGCCCGTCACATCTGCACAGCAAGATAACACACACTCCTCCTCATACTCTCAGAGAGAACGCCAGGGATGAAGAGCACCAAATAGCACCGAAAGATAGAAAGAGATGTGCCTCTGTGCTTTCATTGGTCGAGCTCGTGCACATCAAATGGGTTCACTTTACATTCTACAACATAAATTAGCATTTTTATTACCTTATCCTGAATGAGTGGACAGGGCTGGATTTATTCTGTTATATGTGTGTGTGTCTGTGTGTGTGTGTGTGTGTTTACTGGATGGAATGAGTGATGATCAACCCGTCCTTCTGAACTCACAGCTGGAACAATGAGTGATATATACAGCTGTTACCCTTTCTGTTGAAGCTGCGCACATCTTGAGTGAATGAAAGCCAGTGTAGGTCATCTTTGTTCTTATTTATTGTGCTCAGGTATGTTAGTTAGCTACATATTAAATCAGGATGTCATATATGCATTGCACAAGATAGCATTTTATATCCAGAAGTTGCAGGTTTCGAACAATATGAGATGAACTTTCAAAAACGAAAAATCTAAAAACGAATATTCTGTCATCATTTACTCTCATGTCAATCAAAACCAGTATGAATTTCTTTCTTCTGTGAAACAAAAGAATATAAAACCTCACAGATATTTAGATAATGACAGAATATCTTTGTGTATGTCTGTGTGTTCACATTTTTCGGTGAGCTATCCCTTTAAATTTGACTGTGGTTTGGGATGATGGAAACAGATCAATGAAACTAATAACAGCTGTGTGTTATTTATGTTACAGTTATTGACCTGCACAGCTTTCCATTAGAATCAATACTGATCAATAAACAATAGCTGCCAATATTACTATCACCATATGACCACAGGGAAATTCTCGAATGAGATCTCTTTAATATCTCAATTGTTTCTCCTAGAAAGCAATGAGGTTCTCAGTTGGAAGATGTTGTTGGTATTAAAGGCACTGCTTTGAAGTGGTTTAAATACGATCTATCTGACAGGACTTTTTCTGTCCTTCTTGGTGACTTTGTTTCCTCGTCAGCACCTCTTCCATGTGGCATACCTCAAGGCTCTATTCTTGGCCCAATGTTGTTCTCATTGTAAATGCTTCTATTAGGGTCCATTCTTAGTAAATTGTTATGCAGATGACACACAAATTGATCTGCCATTGAAAGTGAAAGATGCCAGTCCTTACACCTTTGACTGCCTCAAGGATATTAAAATATTAATAAATACTAAAATAGTATTTAAATTGTACTAAAATAACACTGGACAAAGATGATACTTAAAGAAGACAATTGAAAAATCTGTACTTTGGTATATTTCTTTGAATTATTGAAATTGTGGTTGTGGTGTTGCCATGTCCACCTATTTTAAGTGTTTTTGAGCTTGTTTTTTAAGCTTGGCTCATAAAGCGATCGAGTTTATGGAGTCAGCAGGTGCGGGTCTGGTATTCAGCATAAAGTATTTGGATTTGTTTCAGTTTATTGTGGGCTTGTTTTTTGTTCGCTGTGTTTTAGGGTAAGATCTGGCAACACAAATGAGTCAAGGCCTGTGATTTCTTGCACTGCACAGACAAAAGAGAGAAACATTTATGATGCACGTTAAAATACGTCATTAACAACTAGTTAAGTTCAGTTCTGTACACACTGTGTAAAATTTTTGTAAATGCGGTTGTCACTCCCTAAAATTTTGAACTGTGTTTTTACAGAATGGGATTAAGGTGAACTGACAACCGAATTTAGCTGCAGTGTGAACATGGCCCTAGTTGTGATGGGATAAGGAGCTAGAGATTGCATTGTGTCAATGAATGTCCTCACAAAGATAGGTGTACAAGAATGAGCGTGTGTGAAGTATGTGGTTTCATGATGATGATGGTGAACTCCTAATATTCCTCTGTATGTGTCTTCAGGCAGTGTGGTGTATCTGGGAATGATGGTGGGTGCCTTCTTCTGGGGCGGTCTGTCAGATAAGGTGGGCCGGCGGCAGTGTCTGCTGGTGTGTATGTCAGTCAACGGCTTCTTCGCCTTCCTGTCGTCCTTCGTTCAGGGCTACGGCACCTTCCTCTTCTGCAGGATGCTCTCGGGATTCGGGTGAGTCTCATATTCCCTGAGGATGGAGGAAACGATGCATCTTCTGCTTTGATGATCTTTCCTTTACTTAGCTAATGAGTTAATTAACTGTGCTGTGTGGGAAAGGTTATTCAGAGCGTTCTTAAAGGGTTAGTTCACCCAAAAATGAAAATTCTGTCATCGGTTGCTCACCCTCATGTCATTCCAAACCCATAAGTCTTTTGGGTAACACTTTATTTTGAGACATTCTGCTACATGTCAACTTATTCTACTAACACTAACCCTAACCTAACAGTCTACTAATACTTTAAAGAGAGTTTCACTTTTAGGTGTACTGTCCCTTTAAGAAAAGACACTACAGGCGAATAGGGTAAAATAAATTATTATACAGTACATCGCCATACTTCCCCAGTTGATTAATCACAGTACATTAACAGTAGTTTTATATTTCAAGTTAAATATGCAAATGATCCATTATATAATTAAATCTGCACTAATTTGCATTTCCAGAACAGAACTCTGAATACTGGATAAAGCCAAATGTTGAAAATTTCATTTTCATTTTTTTGACATATTAGAGTCAAAGGTGTTTACAGAGGGGGCTTTGGATTTCTTTCTTTATCACTCCATAAATCAGAAAATACTGTCAACAGCCAGAAAAAAAAAAAAATGTTGTAATACAATTTTGTTAAAGCATTTATTGTTAAGCAAATGAATGCATCAGTGAGTCAGTGGTGCATGATAAGTAAATCTGTTTCGGAAATGTTTATAGAAACAGATAAAGTGAACAGATCATTTCAAAACACTGAAATGATCTGTTCTGATAATCATACACCTGCAAAACAAATGCAAGCCTTGACATTTTGTTTCTTTTGAATCATCTTCTGAGCATTGGACCACTTCAGAAGCTGGAAATATCCCGTAGGAATATCCTGAATACAATGAATACAGCGCAACCCCATCATGTCTGTCCTCCTGTCTGCCGTCTGAGAACAAAAGTCGTTTTAAACACAGTGATAAGGACTCAGCGCGACACAGTGACTCACAGTCAGTCAGACTCTTTCTGTGTCTCTTCAAGCACTTCTGCAATGTCACAGTTGTTTTAACCTCCTGGCACAGACCCATAATGTAAGAGGAGAGAGAGGGTTTTATTGCTAATTGAATTTCAGCGTGGTCTCCTGGCCTTCAGCAGTGCAGTGACTCCAGACTGAATCAGTGCTGCAGTGCAATCACTGCGGCCCATCTGAACCAGGGTCAGAGGTCATGCACACTGAATCAGACTACAGGCCCTTGTGTTCAAAAATAGCTAGATGCATCACAAAGGAGGAGCAAAAGACAATTTATTCATTTTTTCACTTTGTTGATTTTATTTGATGAAATCTATCTATCTATCTATCTGTAGGATTGGCGGAGCGGTTCCCATCGTATTCTCGTACTTTGCGGAGTTTCTGGCCCGTGAGAAGCGTGGCGAACACCTGAGCTGGCTGTGCATGTTCTGGATGGTGGGCGGGATCTACGCCTCGGCCATGGCCTGGGCCATTATACCACACTACGGTGAGTGACAGCACCAACCCACCAATCATAAAGCTTCACTACTACTGTATATCCAGCCCTAGAACCCAGTGATTCACATCCATCACCAGTACAGTGATCTGTAGGGCTGCTTTGCATTGACATGATTTCAGATTCATTTTTTCAAATTGCATTTATGAGTAACTAAACAGTTATATATTTGTGCATGCAGAATGCACATTTAACTAGATTACAGCTTCCCCTTAAATAAATATGGTGTTGCAATGCAAAGGTGACTGTCACAGGGTTGCTAAAGTGTTGCTAGTGTATTTTCTAGGTGACTTACTCTAACTTACTCTATAAAATTTTGTTTTGTTTTAAATTTAAATACAATTCTGCTATCCTGCTAATGGACAATATCTATGGAAGATTGTTTCCTCCACTAAATAAAAAAGGTAATTGCGACTTCTCTCACAATTCTGAGAATTTTTTCTCAGAATTGTGCGAGATATAAAGTCAGAATTGCGAGTTATAAAGTCAGAATTGCAATTAAGTCAGAATTGTGAGATATAAAGTCAGAATTGCGAGATATAAAGTCAGAATTACGTGTTGTAAAGTCAGAATTGCGAGTTATAAAGTCAGAATTGCAATTAAGTCAGAATTGCGAGATATAAAGTCAGAATTACGTGTTGTAAAGTCAGAATTATCTAATATAAAGTCAGAATTACGTGTTGTAAAGTCAGAATTATCTAATATAAAGTCAGAATTAAGTGATACAAAGTCAGAATTTCGAGATATAAAGTCAGAATTGCGTGATATAAAGTCAGAATTGTGAGTTATAAAGTCAGAATTGCAAGATATAAAGTCAGAATTGCGTGATATAAAGTCAGAATTACGTGATACAAAGTCAGAATTGTGAGTTATAAAGTCAGAATTGCGAGTTATAAAATCAGAATTGCAAGATATAAAGTCAGAATTGCATGATATAAAGTCAGAATTGCGTGATATAAAGTCAGAATTGTGAGATATAAAGTCAGAATTGTGAGTTATAAAGTCAGAATTGCGAGATATAAAGTCAGAAATGTGAGATATAAAGTAAGAATTGCGAGTTATAAAATCAGAATTTCGAGTTATAAAGTCAGAATTGTGAGTTGTAAAGTCAGAATTGCGAGATATAAAGTCAGAATTGCGTGATATAAAGTCAGAATTGCGTGATATAAAGTCAGAATTGTGAGTTATAAAGTCAGAATTGCAAGATATAAAGTCAGAATTGCATGATATAAAGTCAGAATTACGTGATATAAAGTCAGAATTACGTGTTATAAAGTCAGAATTACATGTTATAAAGTCAGAATTGCAAGTTATAAAGTCAGAATTATCTGATATAAAGTCAGAATTACGTGTTGTAAAGTCAGAATGGTCTAATATAAAGTCAGAATTACGTGATATAAAGTCAGAATTGTGAGTTATAAAGTCAGAATTGCGAGTTATAAAGTCAGAATTGTGTGATATAAAGTCAGAATTGTAAGTTATAAAGTCAAAATTGCAAGATATAAAGTCAGAATTGCGAGTTATAAAGTCAGAACTGTGAGTTATAAAGTCAGAATTGCGAGATATAAAGTCAGAATTGCGTGATATAAAGTCAGAATTGTGAGATATAAAGTCAGAATTGTGAGTTTTAAAGTCAGAATTACGTGATATAAAGTCAGAGTTGTGAGATATAAAATCAGAATTGCGAGTTATTAAGTCAGAATTGCGAGTTATAAAGTCAGAATTACGTGTTATAAAGTCAGAATTACGTGTTATAAAGTCAGAATTGCAAGTTATAAAGTCAGAGTTATCTGATATAAAGTCAGAATTGCGTGACAAAGTCAGAATTACGTGTTATAAAGTCAGAATTGTGAGATATAAAGTCAGAATTGCGAGATATAAAGTCAGAATTACGTGATATAAAGTCAGAATTACGTGATATAAAGTCAGAATTATGTGTTATAACGTCAGAATTGCGAGATATAAAGTCAGAATTGCGAGATATAAAGTCAGAATTACATGATATAAAGTCAGAATTATGTGTTATAACGTCAGAATTGTGAGATATAAAGTCAGAATTGCGAGTTTTAAAGTCAGAATTACGTGATATAAAGTCAGAGTTGTGAGATATAAAATCAGAATTGCATGATATTAAGTCAGAATTGCGAGTTATAAAGTCAGAATAACGTGTTATAAAGTCAGAATTACGTGTTATAAAGTCAGAATTGCAAGTTATAAAGTCAGAGTTATCTGATATAAAGTCAGAATTGCAAGTTATAAAGTCAGAATAACGTGATATAAAGTCAGAATTACGTGTTATAAAGTCAGAATTGTGAGATATAAAGTCAGAATTGCGAGATATAAAGTCAGAATTACGTGATGTAAAGTCAGAATTACGTGATATAAAGTCAAAATTACGTGATGTAAAGTCAGAATTATGCGATATAAAATCAGAATTATGTGTTATAACGTCAGAATTCCCAAATTTGACTTTTTTTTTCTCGCAATTGTGAATTTTTATCACTTATAATCTGACTCAGAATTTCGAGAATAAAAGTCAGAATTGTGAGATAAAAAGTCGCAATTACCTTCCATGAATATCACACATCAGCACCGAAAAAGATGCAATTTGTTGAGAATGAGACAAATGTTTGTGCTGATATCACATAACTGATCCTCTGGGAAGCGTTTCGTGCTCTTCTGCTTTACGGGAAGCCTCTCTGTCCTTCATCATCTCATTATGAGAGGATAATGGGTAATTTTCCGTGAGAGAGTGTAAACAAGAGCAGATATAAGGGGCTGCTGGTCTTCTGCAAGATACTGTGCTGGTAATTGAGGTCAATTGATTAGCGTCTTGTTTTAGCACCGTTTCTGTGGTCAGGAGGCAGCGGCGTGTGCTGAAATGGTTCTGCCGCAATGCCTTCATCACTGCAGGAGCGGGGCGAGAGGCAGGTGAAGGACTTTGGCGGCGGTGAAACCGTTTAAGTGTGTGTGTGTGTGTGTTCTGCATATCCTCCAACTTTTGTTCTGAAGTAGAAATGAGTACTGTCAGGATAAAAAAGTTGCTGTTGTGTAGCCGTGCTGGTCACCTGTCTAAACCAACATTATAAGTCAATGTTCAGTTGTTAAGCACTGGTTTAGCTGGTCTGTGCTGGTTTGTGATGAAGCTGGAGCTGCAGTGAATACCGATGTGCTGCGTTATTCAATGAGTTGTGCTAGTGTCTCTCTAGAGTCAGTGGTCCATGAACACACTCCATTACACACATAATCTATATAATGAGATTCTCTATGGTGACTGATAAACACGCACCCGTGGGGTTATTCCTCTCTCTCACACACACACACACACACACACACACACTCACACGCACACACACAGACACACACACACAGAGCGCTGCAGCCCTGTAATGAGTGTTATTGCCACTGCCAAAAAGTGATCCAGTCTTATTGCCTTTTTAACCGGAGCACATGTGCTTTTGTGCCAGATATTGATCCGGTCTGGAACGAACACATCTGTGTGAGACTCCACATAATGATCTTATAATGATATACATATATATATATATATATATATAATTGCTCAAGAAGTTAATGATGTTCTGTCCACCGCCGAAAGCACCAACAGTGGACACGTGAGCGTCAGAACTGGACCACGGAGCAATGGAAGAAGGTGGCCTGGTCTGATGAATCACGTTTTCTTTTACATCACGTGGATGGCCGGGTGCGTGTGCATCGCTTACCTGGGGAACACATGGCATTGTTGCAGACCATCTACACCCTTTCATGGAAACGGTATTCCCTGGTGGCTGTGGCCTCTTTCAGCAGGATCATGCGTCCTGACACAAAGCAAAAATGGTTCAGGAATGGTTTGAGGAGCACAACAACGAGTTTGAGGTGTTGACTTGGCCTCCAAATTCCCCAGATCTCAATCCAATCGAGCATCTGTGGGATGTGCTGAACAAACAAGTCCGATCCATGGAGGCTCCACCTCACAACTTAAAGGATCTGCTGCTAACATCTTGGTGCCATATGTACATGTATTTGTCCCGAACCGCATGGACGTCATGGTTTGGTTCATGCAGTTAGATGACGAATACAGTCAGTCACAGGCGGTTCACACTCCAATCCAGAAGGGGGTGCTTGCGGTATTGCAATGCTGTTTGCTAACCGCCACAACAGGAAAAAGCGCAGACTCTTACTGTATGACTCATTTGAGTCATCATCATACAGTATGAGTTTGCTAGACATAACTGAGTATACTATGTGTCCTGAGCTCTGAAACGAGCAGTCTTTGAGATATTTCTGATCTTGTATATTGTTCAGGATGGAGATGCGGCGTAAGAGAGAGAGAGGTTGCAAGTGAGCAGGTTCTAAGGATGTAATATTAACTTTCCTCTCAGTGGTGATGTTTCTGTGTGTCCCCTACGGCCTCTTACAGCCGAGAGTGAGTAATTGCATTAGAATCTAGAAGACATTAGTGTTTAGAGACTACAGGGCTGTTTGTGTGTGTGTGTGTGTGTGTGTTTGTGTGTACTTGTTTAACCTACATTGTGAGGGCTAAACTAAATTTAATAAACATACTAAATGATGCTTGTTTGAAAATGTAAAAATGCAGAAAGTTTTCCGCTATGGGTCAGGTTAGTATAGGGGGATGGAGAACACAGTTTGTATGGTTTATAAATCATGTCTATGGAAAGTCCCCACAAAGATACCAAAACCTAATGTGTGTTTGTCTAATTTAAATTTGCTGATTTTTTTATATATATGTTTGTATGTATATAATTATCTTTATTTAACTATCAATATTTATTCAATA
>RJVU01023003.1:2844466-2881560 GCA_003731715.1 Anabarilius grahami
ATAAATATATATATATATATATATATAGAATATTTAGAAATATATTAAAATTTTAATTTAAAAATTAAAAATTTAATTTATTTCCACATATATATTGAAACAAAGTTACTATCTAAATGTAGTGAACTTGGTTCTTAAATAATAAAATATATTTTCCCTTGGTCTGCATCCGTCCACTGCCCTTCTCCTCATTTACAGTGTGTTTCACTGAAAGATCAGACCTGTTAAGCGTCCATTTCTGTGTTTCTGTGAGAGCGTGCATGTGTGTGTGCGTGTTTTTAAAAAGAAGTTAATTGGCTAATGGAAAATCTGCGCTCTGATTGGCTCATGTGAGTCTGTGCTTTGTGATTGGCTCATAGGACTGTGGCAATGGGGCATTAATTCTTTGGGGCATGAAACTCAACCCGTGTTCCATTTCAGCAAAGGAAAAGCAAAGAAAAAAGAAGAGAAAAGGCTCTTTTGTAGTGGATCTGTAACGCTCAGTGTGAGTGCTGTAGGTATCAGTGATGTGAGCAGATCTGCTGTAGAGCTTCACCGACTCAGAGATGTTTGATGTTTAAATATCTCACGTCAGCTCACAATCCTGGAGAAACCACAGACTTTGAAGTTAAATTGATTCTAATTTATATGCATTTGAAGGCAAAAAGACAAGCAGATGCATTAGATGAAAAACAGGATGAAAGATAAAAGCCGAGGGCAGTGATTATACGAGGAAGACAGGGTTCAGTCAGTGACACGCATCATCGTTATGGAGTAAATAACTGTAGCATAGACAGTGTAAACATTTCAAGAGCTGGTTTATGCATCTGTAGAAGTCTGTGTGATTTCACGATTTAGCCAGCCTAATTGTTACTTTCCCAGTGAAGTTCTTCCCTGCCCATAATCCTGAAGATTGATCCGCTGAAAGTTACTGTTAACATAGAAACAGGAATTCTGTATGTTTTCAAATTTTAAAATGTATTAGTTTGGAATAGAACTCTTTAATGAAGAATGTTCTGAAAATAATAAAAGTTAAATGTTGTGAGCGAGTTTGAATTATGGAGCTTGTTTGAGGCCGTTGAGTGTTTTGTTTGCTCCAGGCATGTGTGTGTGTGTGTGTGTGTGTGTGTGTGTGTGTGTGTGTGTGTGTGTGTNATTTCAGGGTCTGGCTGACTCAGGAAAACCCACCGTACACACTTCCACAGTCTCACACCTCAGCAGAACAAACACACACCAGAGAGAAAGAGAGACCAGAGGCCTCATGGGAAATTGAGTTCATGTCTCTAATGAAGCCGTTTCTGCCACAGAAATGAAATGAGTGAAAGCGTGAGCTGCAGATATGCTGCACATGCTGAAATTCACTAATAGGTTTTCAGAGGATAAACTCCCTAAAGACCCTCCTGTGTGAGAGAGTGCAGTTCAAACTTTGACCAGAGGAGGGCAGTATCTATCTATCTGTCTGTCTGTCTCTGTATATCTATCTATCTATATATCTATCTATCTATCTGTCTGTCTGTCTCTATATATCTATCTATCTATCTGTCTGTCTATCTCTGTATATCTATCTATTTGTATATCTATCTATCTGTCTATATCTATCTATCTATTTGTCTTTCTATCTATCTATTTCTGTATATCTATCTGTCTATCTCTGTATATCAAATTCAAATTCAAAATTGCTTTATTGGCATGACTGTAAATAATACAAATATCTATCTATCTATTTCTGTCTATCTATCTATTTGTCTTTCTATCTCTGTATATCTATATATTTGTATATATATATCTATTTCTGTATATCTATCTATCTTTCTATCTATATCTATCTATCTATTTGTCTTTCTATCTCTGTATATCTATCTATCTGTCTATCTATCTATCTCTGTATATCTATATCTATCTATCTATTTGTCTGTCTATCTATCTATCTATTTATCTGTCTGTCTGTCTATCTATCTGTCTATCTATATCTATCTATCTATCTATTTGTCTTTCTATCTCTGTATATCTATCTATCTATCTATTTCTGTATATCTATCTGTCTGTCTGTCTATTTATCTGTCTATCTATATCTATCTATTTGTATATCTATCTATCTATCTATTTATCTGTCTGTCTGTCTATCTATCTGTCTATCTATATCTATCTATCTATCTATTTGTCTTTCTATCTCTGTATATCTATCTATCTATCTATCTCTGTATATCTATCTGTCTGTCTGTCTATTTATCTGTCTATCTATATCTATCTATTTGTATATCTATCTATCTATCTATCTGTCTATCTATCTATCTCTGGATATCTATATATATCTATCTATCTATTTCTGTATATCTATCTATCTTTCTATCTATATCTATCTATCTATTTGTCTTTCTATCTCTGTATATCTATCTATCTGTCTATCTATCTATCTCTGTATATCTATATCTATCTATCTATTTGTCTGTCTATCTATCTATCTATTTATCTGTCTGTCTGTCTATCTATCTGTCTATCTATATCTATCTATCTATCTATTTGTCTTTCTATCTCTGTATATCTATATATTTGTATATCTATCTGTCTATCTATCTATCTATCTCTGTATATCTATATATATCTATCTGTCTGTCTATATATCTATTTCTGTATATCTATCTGTATATCTATCTGTCTATCTGTCTGTCTATCTATATCTATTTGTCTATCTATCTATTTGTCTGTCTATCTATCTATTTCTGTATATCTATCCATCTGTCTATCTATATCTATCTATTTGTCTTTCTATCTATCTGTCTATCTATCTGTCTGTCTGTATATCTATCATTCGTTCTGTCTTGATTGCACTGTACTTAAGTGTTCTCTTCTCTGTAGTTTTTAAAGAACTTTATAAATAAATTTGAGATGAATAGTAAGTTGAGCATCAGTCACGTGTCTCATCATCTCCTGTCTGTCTCGTTCAGATATCGACGACTCAAAATTAATCGGTTCCTCTGTGATCAACTCCACGTTTGCGCACAACAAGACCGGCTGTCAGATGACGTTTGATGACGACTACAGCGCGTACTGGGTGTATTTCATCAACTTCCTCGGAACACTAGCCGTGTTGCCAGGCAACATAGTCTCCGCCCTCCTCATGGATAAAGTGGGTCGTTTGAGCATGTTAGGTGAGTCACTTCACCAGTAAACTGTAACTTCACATTCTAAATTCTAAATGTACTTGTCTGATGTCATGTTGTTGTGTTCAGGCGGCTCCATGGTGTTGTCCGGCATCAGTTGTTTCTTTCTGTGGTTTGGCACCAGTGAGTCCATGATGATAGCGATGCTCTGCCTTTATAACGGACTCAGTATATCTGCCTGGAACTCACTGGACGTGGTGACGGCCGAACTGTATCCCACCGACAGGAGGTACATGGACACGCAATCACTAATAAACATGGATCACAAGCATTTTTATAATTTTTTCAACATTCACCAATGCATTGACCTCTGTAGAGCATCAAGATATAGTGAAGGGATATTATCGGTAACTAAAACTGTTAAAAACAGGATTTACTTTGAAACAATTTTCACACCGAAATAGAAAATTACTAGAACTAGTACTGCTAATAATACTAATACTGCTTGTCTCTCTCGTCTGTAGAGGAACTGGATTTGGCTTTTGTAATGCCATGTGTAAGTTGGCTGCAGTCTTGGGGAATCTAATATTTGGTTCGTTGGTGGGAATCTCAAAATCCATCCCGATCCTGTTGGCGTCGACTGTGCTGGTCGCCGGAGGCCTGGTGGGTCTGCGACTACCCGACACCCGCTCCAACGTCCTCATGTGACCCCACTACACCTGTGACCTCTGAACCCTGAGTCGCCACGGAAACACGCAGGACACGCTCAGGGTGCGGGAGATTATGATGTGTTTGGGTTGTTTATTCATTTAAAGTATGTTGTTTGTTTACTTATTAACGATTATTTATGGATTTAATTTATTGGTTTAGCTTTTGACTTGCCCAGTTTAGGTTAAAATTAGATTTTGATGCCTTCGTTGCTGCAAATCAAATGCTATGATGTTATGAAATGTCAAAACGAAACTGTTTTTAGACTGTGAGTTCGTGAGCTAATCTGGGTGGGCAGAATTATTATTTAAAATTATTTATTTCGAAAATTCAGATTTTTTTAAACATTTTATCTTTTATTGTTTTTAGCTGAACACAAAAAAATCAGGTGATTTTAATATTTTTTTTATTTTTAAAATTAAAACACTATTTAATTTCCTTGAAATGCTCAAACAAGAGTAAAAAGGCCATTTAGAGATGTAGACATTAGCGATAACAGCTTTTATTGGTAGCGTAGGTCCAATTCTCTAGTCGCGGCCTTTGCAATTCGGAGGCCTGTTTCAAAGAATCAGTCGGAGGCTGTTCCTACCCTCCCCAGAGGAGAAAAGACAGACAAACACATTGTACGCAATGCGACTGCAATTAATTTCTCTGCTATATTTATATATTTATTTATAAACGCATTCTGTCTCTTTAACCAGAACTATTGTTACAATCATGACTGAAAACAAAAACAGCATTCAATCTTCATCCCTCAGTCCCTCAGCTAAAATTAAATGATACTAAAATCACCAGTAGGTGGCGTCAAATCATTGTCTTAACGAATTAGTCATTGAATCATTCAATCAAACGAATCATTCAAAATGGCTGATTCGTTTAGGGACAAAGCAAAAGTGAGTCAGTCATTAGGTGCGTCCCAATTTGCATACAATTCTATGCCGTTTTGTAGTATAAATAGTGTGAGCAGTGTGTTCACACTGAAAATTCCAAAAAGAATAAGTGCATTCACAAAATGAAGTATGGAATGTTGGACACTTCATTCACTCAACTGTCGCAGCTTTAATTATGTAGCGGAAGGGGAGGGGCATCAGACTCTGATGTTGGACAACAAAATAACCGTATAAGTTAAGCCCGGGATACACTGCACGATTTTTGGCTGTCCCAGACGAAAGATTGCCATCGTGAAACAATCGTGGCGATTTCTGTAATCGTGGCTCTTAATCGGTGGTCCTGTGTCGTACAGTGAGAGAGGTTCAAAGACGGCCGTTTTCCCGGTCTTGCGACCAAAGATAGCCTAATTTCTGACATTGTCAGAAATTCAGCATGATCATCACAGTGTGTTTGCTGCTACAACCTACGTAGCCTACGAGTCAATAGGTGTCATCATCGTACAGTTTACATGCATGTCGTGCCGAAGTTCAATGGATTCATGTCGCACAGTGTGATTTGTAATGATCTTAAAGGATTGCAAAAATCGTGCAGTGTATCCCGGGCTTTAAGCACATAGTGCATAAGTGCACGGTGTATAGTGCGTAATTTGGGACACAACTGTTGAGTTATTCATTAGAACGATTCGTTCAAAAACGCAGATTTGTAACGAAACTGAAACAGCGTTGCTCTGAGACACGCAATGGCTTTACTGTTTGGAAATATTTTCATTGGCAAAATAGAGGAAAATCGGACAATATTGTGTCTAAAATGTAAGTCACTTAATAGCCTATTAACTTATTGTTTATTGAATTGTTATATAAAATCAATATAACATTTGCAAATGTGCTGATATTCAGGAAAACAGCACTTTTGCTTGTGTGATATTGTTTAGAAATATTAAAAACAAGGAATTGTATGAAGACTTTTTTGCACCATCTCTTGATTTTTATTAATTTTATTAATCAAGCCCCCATTAATTTCCACCCCTGGTGTGCAAGTGGATGGAGGTCAGGGTTGCCAGGTTTTCACAAAAATACCCGCCCAATTGCTACTCAAAACTAGCCCAATTGTGTTCTAGGGAGGGTCCCCTAGTAAAAAATTGCACCCCCAAGTGGCAAAATCCACATTTTTAGCGGGGTTCACCTGGTAAAATTCGCATTCCAGGGACTAAATATCATGTTATTTGGGTTCGGACATGAAAAACAACCCGCGGCAACAATGTTAAAGTAGCCCAATTCTGCGGGAAAACCCCAGACTTGGCAACACCGACTGAAGCCCCTTCTGTTGCAAGTCCTGTTTCAAGTGAAACGGTTGAAACATAGCAAAGGCCGCTACTGCTGGTGACTTCCACCGAAACATTTCTTTAGACGATAACAATTATCCAGTTTACATTTTCTGCTTTTTATAATGATTTAGCTAGCGGAAGAACACGTCAGATGCGCTCTGACCTACATGCGTCGCCTTCGTGAACTTTGTCGTCAATGTAGCCTAGCTAATACGGACTTCATTTGTGTGTCTCTCTCTCTTGGTTTAAGGGTTAAAGGCGTCTTGATAACCCTAGTCTAGCTGCTACGCTTCCATTTGCGAACTCTTCCTCTGAAAACTGAATGGCCTTTTGCTTCCTCTCCGTGCCTCCTTCCTCTTTAAAATCCCTCCGGTCGGCTTCTCGTAGGTTGTAGCGATCCATCGTACAGCAGAATTGAGCGTGTGTTCGAACGCTCTACTGCTCGAATAGGCGGAAAAAATATGTCGTGTTTCGCCATCACATTCCACTGGAAATTTTGTACATGCAATTGTGCAATATGACAGGACGTGATACGAGCGCATCTTAGAAAATAATAAAAGCCATTCAGCCTGGTCTGATCTCGATGACGCACAGGCCCTGCTGCTGCTGTCTACATGCACTGAAGTACACTAAACAGCAGAAACATACTTTATACAAGTGCACTGCGTCCACGCGGAGACATTTCGGCATTCACGTACTTGTATTGAAGTATGTTTCTGGCCTAATTTAATGATATTTTGTCGTGTGTATGTCGGAAAAGTAAAGATAAACACTTGTTTTGAACTTATCACGTGTGCTGTACATGTCTAAATGTTGTAAAGTGTTGCCTGTTGAGTTAAAACATAATTTTTTTCATCGTCAGATGTGTATGCAGACGTCTCCTCATGTGTTTGTGTAGATATCTTGTATTTATTGACATTCATTTCTGTCTATAGGTGTTTATTTTGGCTGGTTGTGTGATTTTTTTGGGGGGTGTTATTTGAGGTTCTGAACAAATTCAGTTCATGAGAGGAATGGATTTAATTTAAAGTTATGCATCTCCTGGTCTGAACTGTCTATTTGAGCTTGTGTTTTTCATATTAATTTCTGAACAAATTCAAGTGGCCTATCTGAAACATACCACACAAACAAATGAAACGTGATATCTTGTTAATAAATACACCCGTGCATGTGCATATTGAGACTTTGTGTTGCAGTGATTTGTCCGTCGTGCTTTCGCCATGAGTTTATTTCTTGGTTTTGAAAGATGAATGTATCATTATTGTGAGTGTGTGACGTCGTTCTGAAATGGGTTTTGATTGGTTGTGGATCTGGCATGCCAACGACACGTCTGCTGTCAAGTGTCTGTGACGTCACTGGCCAGATTTCTCTGATGTATCTGATTTTATTTTGAAAAGAAAGAGAAAAGTGCCATGTACAGTGTGAACGGAACTGAAGTGGATCCAGATGAACTGCTATTAAAGAGTTTCATTATAAGACTCTACAGAGTGTCTGCTTATTTTTTCTTTTAAACAGACCCCAAATTAATTTTTGTGTAATAAAAGTAAAGAGTTACGTTCTTCATTCTGCCTCAGAGTGGGATGATAATAAGGTATCATATAATATCAAAGTAGAATCTGATGAGAATCGATTAAGATTCTGAATGAACTGATATTTTGGGTGGGGGAAAATTTGGTCCAGTGTTTTAACCTCAACTTTATGAAGTGACGCGAGTGCTTTGCGCCAAATTCCAGTCACGTGGATTACTTTCTGGGCCTTGAAAGTGTCAGTTGCATAGCTGTCAATGGAGGGACAGAAAGCTCTCAGATTTCATCAAAAATATCTTAATTTGTGTTCGAAAGATGAACGAAAGTCTTACAGGTTTGGAACGACATGAGGGTGAGTAATTAATGACAGAAATTTCATTTTTGGGTGAACTGTCCCTTTAACGGCGGTACAAACTGATTGCGATTATTTTTACTGTTGACGTTATATTCAGTTATAATATACGAATGTAAGTGAGAAAAAGAAAAAACACTTACAGATATCAATGTGATGTGATGGACTTTGGTTTTGGTTATCTTTGCTCGCTCACTTGAAGGCATCTTGAGTAAAACAGCTCTATACTTAAAGGTGGTACAGAGGATCTTTTCGTCGACTGAGTTTTTGAAATGAGCGCATGCGTAAGAACAACCCTTCGAGTGAACGCCTCCCAAAACTCGTGCACGAGTATTGGAACACGAGTGTTTACCACCGGCATTCGCTGTGTTATTAAGCCGGGCACACATTTAACGACTAGCTAAAACATTCTAAGACTGTGCTCAACATACAGCGATTGTTTCCTGCTCCTGAAGCAGATTTATATACTTTCACATGGAATTTGAACACCGACTGTAATCGCAGACTGAACGCAACTGGCTCTGACTGGACGCGTTTGTGCGCGATCAGTCATAAGTATCAATTTACATTCATAATCGGCCTTACAATCGTTAAGTGTGTGCGCGACTTAAAGCCACGCACACACTTAGTGGATTCATTATGTCGGACTCACCGCAGGTAACTCATAATCTGCAGTTGTTACTCCTGTCTCCTGACAAAAACATTGCATGCGGCGCCTGTGGAGTGTGGAAAGTTACTGGAGCGCGCAGCCGCGCGTCTCTCACAAGGAACGTCATGGCAGTGATTGACAAGCCAGAGGGCCAATCGTTTACGCGATGATCACGTAAACGATTGGCTGATGTTTTTAAGGCCCTACCTCGTGCACAGATGATGTATATTAATAATATTCCTTTCAGTGCACCTAATAAATAGTCTTTTATCAGTTAGTAAAGACAGTTTCAAGTAATATTGCAAAAATGTATAAATCAAAACATCCTCTGTAGCACCTTTAACGAAGCACATACATAAGATCTGAACCGGAAATTATGCAACCTACTTGAGAGACTATTAAATATATATTTTTTGTGTTTTTTTATTTGCGCAAATAGCAAAAAACTTCACAATAGTGTTTTCACAAATTTTAAAAAGAAGAAAAAAAATAGAGAGAGATTGATAACGGAAGTCAGAAGAGAGAAATATGTCATTTTTTACCGTCAGCAACGTTAACTAGTTTTTTTGTAATTTGATGCAAATGTAATATAATACTAAGTATAGTGTCATAAATGTACATACATTTAAAAAAACTTCAGGATTTATGATATTGATGACATTTAAAACGCGTCATCAGTCTGTGAAAAGTGAAGTGACATGTGGCCAAATACGGTGACCCATACTCGGAATTTGTGCTCTGCATTTAACCCATCCAAGTGCACACACACAGCAGTGAACACACACACCGTGAACACACACCCGGAGCAGTGGGCAGCCATTGCTGCGGCGCCCGGGGAGCAGTTGGGGGTACGGTGCCTTGCTCAAGGGTCTCACCTCAGTCGTGGTATTGAGGGTGGGGAGAGCGCTGGACATTCACTCCCCTCACCGATAATCCCTGCCGGACCTGAGACTCGAACCCATGACCTTTGGGTTACAAGTCCGACTCTCTATCCATTAGGCCACGACTGCCCCAAAAAGGGGCAGGGGCAAGGAAAAGGGTCTTTTGTGACCTCTAGTGGCGAACGTGAGTGCATTAAAATTATCTCGTGGTACTGTTAACATATTATTATATAAATATACTATATTAATGTTGTTATTATTAAAATATAATAACAATACGAATTGGATAAGTTATTATTAATAATAGCTGTTTTATGATATTCTTATAAAATATTATTAAAATAAATCATATATAATGTTAGTAATATATAACGAAAAAAGTTGCTTATCATTTGTAAAATATGTGTAAAGAACTGAATTATTTCTGAATGAACCCGAGGGATCAATAAACCTGTTCGACGCTTCGACACAAGATGGCGCGCGCGCTCCAAACATCCCGTGTTGCGTCAGTGCCGATACAAGAACTAGACTCCTCAGGTCCAGAACTTTTATTGGACCAGGACTGTGTATTTTGATACGTGGTGTGTGATTCGGGAATGACATGCAGCTTTAAATCGGTTTGTCTCTGACTGACTCAAGGACAGTTTAATCCTGCTGGAATGCTCGAGTGACACTAGATCCTCACCAGCCCCTCTCTTTTCACCCTCACTGTCTTTGAATTTATCCCAGTTCACATCATGCTCAAGGTGCAGTAGCCTATCATTATGAATTATAGAAAAAGCTATTAATACCACTGAAACAATTCTCACTCTGTTTGGCTTGAGCTGTGGAAAAGCTTGAAATTGTGATGTTGCTCATAATGCTTGCAAGTGTAAAACACTTCTGATATGAGATCATCTGAACTACAACTAAAATGGAAAGGTACACATTATACTGCTGAACAGCTGTTTCAAATCATATGTGAACTGACCAAACAGCAGGACTGCAAATATCTGCTTTGTAATGTTTCAAAATTATTGCATGCTGTGTAAACTTGACAGAGCTGTATACTGAAGTCTTGTGTGTGCCAGAAAGTCATATTTACATAATCATACTGTATGCATTCTGATAAGGAAAGAGGATACTCAAAACATCACATTTGAATTGCATTATTTGCATCCTGAGTACATATTAAATTGCACATATCATGTGAGCTAAAACTATGTAGGATAAAAATGCACACATTCTTAGTAAAGCAACTATGTGACTCTCAACTGCACAGATACATATTCTACAAACCCACCATCAATAGCAGTTTCTGTATATCAAACTAGCTCTGATCTTCATTCATACAGGCCATGAACTAGATCAGATCGCCTCTCCCTCCTGTAATTACTCTCGCGGGGGAACAGAAGAGAAAGAAAAACAGCACATCTGTGCAATTATCCGTCATATCAGCGGTCTCAGAGAACATTAAACATCCAGCCGATCCCAGGGGTTAAACCACCAGCCAGCTGCTGCGTTCAGAGACCACTAACAGAAGGAACTGCTGCTGCTGCTTCACTTGTGGTTCAGTTTAAAGACAGTTTGTAGCTTGCAGTTAAACTGGCAATATGCGTTTGCAGTGCAGGAATGCCACAGTTTGCTGGTTAATAATTAAAGATGCATAGTCTGTCTCCTTCAGGGGGACAAATAGGGCAACCTCCCTGCCCTAGCAACCACATAGCAACTCCCTGGCAACCTTCCTGTCCTAGCAGCTACATAGCAATGCCCTGGCAATCACCTAGAGCAGTATAGCAACCACATAGCAACTCCCTGCCCTTGCAACCACATAGCAACTCCCTGGCAACCTCCCTGTCCTAGCAACTACATAGCAATGCCCTGGCAATCACCAAGATCAGTATAGCAACCACATAGCAACTCCCTAGCAACCTTCCTGTCCTAGCAGCTACATAGCAATGCCCTGGCAATCACCTAGAGCAGTATAGCAACCACATAGCAACTCCCTGCCCTTGCAACCACATAGCAACTCCCTGGCAACCTCCCTGTCCTAGCAACTACATAGCAATGCCCTGGCAATCACCAAGATCAGTATACCAACCACATAGCAACTCCCTGGCAACCACTCAGAACACCCTAGCAGCCACATAGCAACTCCCTGCCCTAACAACTGAAACATCTCCCTGGCAAAAACCTGGCAACCTCTCTGTCCTAGCAACCACATAGCAACTCCCTGGCAGCCTTCCTGCCCTAGCAACTGCATAGCATCTCCCTGACAGCCACCTAGATCAACCTACAAACCATACAGCAAATCCCTGGCAACCACCTGGCAACCTCCCTGCCCTGGCAACCACATAGCAACTCCCTGGCAGCCTTCCTGCCCTAGCAACTGCATAGCATCTCCCTGACAGCCACCTAGATCAACCTACAAACCATACAGCAAATCCCTGGCAACCACCTGGCAACCTCCCTGCCCTGGCAACCACATAACAACTCCCTGGCAGCCTTCCTGTCCTAGCAGCTACATAGCAATGCCCTGGCAATCACCTAGGGCAGTATAGCAACCACATACCAACTCCTTGTCAACCACCCATAACACCTTAGCAACCACATAGCAACTCCCTGCCCTCGCAATTGCATAGCATCTTCCGGGCAGCCACCTAGATCAACCTAAAAAAACATTTAGCAAATCCTTGGCAACTCCCTGGCAACCACCCAGAACACCCTAGCAACCACATAGCAACTCTCTGCCCTTGCAACTGCAAAGCATCTCAATGGCATCCACCCAGAACACCCTAGCAACCACATAGCAAATTCCTGGCAACCTCCCTACACTAGCAACCACATAGCAACTCCCTGGCAACCTCCCTGTCCTAGCATCTACATAGCAATGCCCTGGCAATCACCAAGAGCAGTATAGCAACCACATAGCAACTCCCTGGCAACCACTCAGAACACCCTAGCAGCCACATAGCAACTCCCTCCCCTAACAACTGAATAGCATCTCCCTGGCAACAACCCGGCAACCTCTCTGTCCTAGCAACCACATAGCAACTCCCTGGCAACCTTCCTGTCCTACCAACTACATAGAAAGTCTATAGCAAGTCTAGTTGACATGAATTAGGATTCCGGTACTCCTGTATATCTATATCTATACAGGGCAGATCTGATCATACATTGTCCCTCTTACTCAGAGATGCCTCACATTCCCAGGCCTTACTTGACACACTGAATTCAGCACATGCATGTTTACGCTCAGTGACTCACGCCTCATTCTTCATGTGTACAGCAGCATTACACACAGCACTCAGAGCGTGACGTACAGGGTCACACGCAACACGTTATCTGTGTTACGCCGCCCAATTACAGAGCAATTCGCCGTCAGATCAGCTGATTTATGAGCGCTGCTCTGTGTGTAAACGCTGCTTGTTTGCCACTGTTATCTGTGAAAGGAGCGTCATTACATCAGATCTCTCTTTTTAAAATTCTTCCAGATCGGGTGAGGAGGGTGTAACGGATAAAGCAGCTTAAAGGGTCATTCTGCGAAAACAAGACTTGAAAACAGATGGAAAGTGTTTGCATGGTTCATCAATGTTAAATATCTAGCGGCACTGACCAGAGGATCTCACAACTTTCAGCCCTTGGCCAAATATAAAACCATGAAACTAGTGCACACAAGCACTATATTCAAATGTGAATAATAATGTGAACAATGAATGCACAATGTTTCTTTTGCCTGATAATGTGGAGGAAAAAGACAACACTTGCTCTGTTCTCCTGTTTTGGATTCACTCCTCCATGGGCTGAAAATGTCACATAACCTTTGACCTCTTGACAATGGGCCTTTCATTTCTTTCTTGCTGCTTGCTTGTGCCGAGAGAAATGTTTCTTTTTCTGCTTTCTTATAAACATCCACTGTAATGTCAAGGCCCATAACTTGAGACACAGAGCCCATAAACGGAAAACTCCTCTGTCCAGGATTAAAGCAAATCTAGGTTCCAGTGTAACTCGTATCCTCACATACTGAGGTTATGCTTGTTATGTACACAATGACTCTATATATTCTACTCTATATTCTCAATAACGCCATATATCTATGTTTAACAGGACTTGGCTTTTCAAATATAAATCTTATAACTGTAATAAGTCAAGGGGCTTCTGATTCAAAGGCAGCAGTTTATACACATTTGAGTTTATGAATCATTTCATATTTCAGTTTGACAAATGGTCATAAAACATCCCAGTTTGATAAGACAAAATTGTCAGTGACAGATCTTTTTCCAGCTCAGGTAAATCCTGTTTTTCCTCTTTTTCCAGGTAAATCCTGTCAGCTTCAGTAACTTCTCAGTCAGTAAAGTCCAGTCAAGAGTTTAAAAAAACTTATTTAAATAGATAATTTTATTACAGAACTGACTAGAATACTTTATTCTGATAAAATATATATTTGTAAATATTTGTAAAATATATTTGTTTGTTCCAGAAAGACTGTCTCTGTGTATCAGTAGATTTTTCAGAGCCACTTTCTGCAGGTTGCATAGTTACACCAGTAGGTGGCGACAAGTGACTGTATTATAAGTAAGTATCGAATCATTCAGTGAAACGATCCGTGCAACAGCACTGATTCATTTGTCTTTATGAGTGAGGCTGTGTCTGAAATTGCCCCTAGACCCTTAAATAGGGCACTATTTGAGGGGACAGCCATTTGTAGTGGTGTCCGAAACCATAGTGGACGTTATCGAGTGCACTCATTCAATCCCACAATGCACCGCAATAATGAGTGTATAATCGATGTACGCTTAACATCTGAAGAACACCCATAATGCACTGTGAGAGTCTCGCGCCGAATGAATTTCCATGTCTGACCAGAAGATGGCGCCCGCAGCTGAATCATCTATCCATTTTCCAAATCGCTAGTCCAATGTGGCTACAGCGTAATATCATACAGGTATATAATCCTTTTTAATTAATTATTATATTGTTTAATTAAGGTTTATACATAGTTTCCGTGACAAAGTTCAAGATAAATCTTTTCATTACTACTGGAGCTGCCGGTATGAGTTTCAAATGATTATTAAACTGTAAGTACAAACTATGCAAATGTGGCAGCCCTTCTGGTGCAGTGTCTGAATTTACTCACTCGTTTTCATTCACTCCCTCAAGTGAACTATATTAGAGGACTAATGTAGGGAATAGTGAATGAGGGTATAGGGGGCGATTTCGGACACAGCATGAGTCATTGAATCATTAAAAAACACTGATTCTTTCAGTAATGAAACAAGTGACTGCCTTTATGAATGAGTCATTGAATTATTCACTCAACCAATTTGTGTTAAAACACTGGCTGCATCTGAAAGCTTAGGCAGCTGACTTGTTGCCTCACTGCCTTAACAGGCAATGACTTTGTAGGCAGCGTTTGCGCACAAAGGCACCTCACGAAACTGATTTCGTACAGACTTTCTGAGGCAGCGAAACGGTTTAATGATCTACAGCAAAATAGCGTAAGTTTGGTGAAAACTAAGCAAAAGTTTAAGTACTACAGTAGTAATTTCTCACTAGAAATGACATCAAAGGTGGAAAACAATGGTCAAAAACATACATTTACACATAAACTGACCACTAACTGCAACTTTCCGACACCATCTTTATTTTTTAGCTCAACAACTGTCTCAGAATGAAAAGCACAGTATTGTGGGATATCAAAGGCAGTGAAGGATATATCTATGCTGCCTTCAAAAATCGATCAGATGAAGGCATCTCGTGAAGCTAACTTTGGATTCGGACGTGCCTTGATGCCATCCTACTTTGGAATGCATCCTCCGAAAGCGCATTTTTAAATTTTCGGATGTAGCCACTGAATCATTCACGCTGCTGTTGTGTCAGTGTGATGTTCGGTTTAATCATTCCAACAACGTCTCAGAAGCTGCCCAAGCTGTCGTTAAGTTCTAACTTTGTATATGTTATTTAACGTAGCCTATATATTAAATAATTGTAATAAACAGTTAAAGTATTATTATTATGACTATTTTTTGTTATATCATATGATTTGTTGTATCCTTTAGTAAAGTTAACTGTCATAAAAATCATTTTTATTTTTTTCTAAAAACTTGAAATTCCAATTATTGAACCAAAACTGTTTTAAAATCAAATATTTATCAAATAAAAATTATATATATATATATATATATATAAAACAAAACTNCAGGATAGTTGTGCGCTCGCTCTCAATTCAATTCAATTCAATTCAAAATTGCTTTATTGGCATGACTGTAAATCATACAATATTGCCAAAGCATACATAAAACAATAATAAAAACATCTGTATAATAGAAGAAAATAATATTAAATATTATAATGCTATCAAATATTATAACATAACTTAAACTTAAATTAATAGAACACAATAACACAATAGAACGTGTCTGAACATTTGGTACCACAGTGCGCGCTCTCTCTCTCTCTCTCTCTCTCTGTCTCTCTCTCTCTCTCTCTCTCTCTCTCTCTCTCTCACACACACACACAAACATTGCTGAGAGGCAGNCTCTCTCTCTCTCTCTCTCTCTAACACACACACACAAACATTGCTGAGAGGCAGAAACGCGTCAGGTCACGGCATCAGCTCTCAGAAACTCTTTAAACTTTAAACGTTTAACCCGCGCGCGGAGGACCGGAACCCTTCTCGCCGCCCGGGTGAGTGTCTGTACGGGATTCATTCTCTGTGTGTTCGGGTTTTGAGGATTGTTTTTCTCCGGTTTCTATGGACTCTGGTCTCGAGAGGTTTTAGGACTTTGAGCTGCACTTGTTCCTCCGCGGCTGGATCATTTACAGCAGGTTTCTTCCTCCTCTACACCACAATACACTTCAGTTTTACCGTCCAGAGCTGTTTGTTCGCGTTTAGTGGAGGGTTAATTTAGTGTTTCTTTGAGTTTTGTTCAAAAACAACCGAACAAAAGGAAAGTATTTGCTCTTTTTGAAAATATCAAATGCTCATTGGCTGACAGCGACTATGTCGTCTTTTGTCGTTCTCTTTTAACTGTTTGCATAAGTTATTACAAACTGAGTTAACCTGCACGTTGGGTAGTGTTTAGTTTAGTTTTTTTGTTTTTATGTTAGTCTGGCATTTTAGGGTCATGTGGAGGTCTGCAGTCAAACTCGCATAAATTATCCCAGACTTTTCATCTAAACAACAAAAGAGTCTTGTAGCTCAAACGAGACCTCATCAGATTTTTTTCTTTGTGCATTTATTAGTTCAGAACCAGTTAGGTTGTGCAAACTTCTATGTAAGCAAATCTATGTATGCAATGCACTTGTTTTTGGTGACAACATGGGCATGAGCATCAAAAATTAGGTTAAAAGTTTATATAAATGTTTTTTTCACCCTTTTGTTGTTTTTTAATTTCATTTAAATGGTCATGCATTAACATAAAAGTAATATAAACAGTAAAATATTGCATGCAGTATCTAAATTAATGCATGCAGTTTCAACACAGTTCATGTATCTTTGTCAGTTTGTTTCTGTCACTTGTGCTTGTTTAAACTGCATAAAATGTTTGGACTGGAGAAGGAGTGACTCTTTCGTGTCTCAGAGCAGGTGCCTGAAGGCTGTCTAAAATAGAAGCAGGTAAAAGTGGCTGTTAAGTGGAAGAATATAGCCTGCTGTGAACTCTTGGCTGTCAGCGGAGGGTTATCATTAAATGCATTTGTGTCCATGACCTCTTGACCCCTAATGCTTAAAAACTGACCCCTGAAATTATAGAATTTATTCTTAGCTTCAGGGACTACTTGGTCTTTTGCTGCAAAATGTGTTGAGACTGAAATGCTTTTGCAAATTTGTAACATGATAATGTTATTATTATGACTTTTTCTGTGTTTAAGTGCTATAATCGGGTCTCCGGAGCATCTACCAACCTAGAAAACGTGAAAAGGGACGACCCAGTAACTGTTTTGGCAAGCCTTTCTCTGCAACGAGCTGCTCAGATTTCGCTCCCCTTTTGATGTAGGAAGTGGATCTTATTGTAATATTACCGCCCCTTAATCTGCACGTTTCCACATGCTAGTCGACGAGTTGAATCAACATAAATGTATCCACTAACCATTCAGAAACGTCCAGTTTCATTCTAAAAGTTGTAACTTCTTCCTGAGTCTCTCCATCAGTGTCGACTCCGGTTTGAACAATGTAAGGCTGAACACCGTTACTGACAATCCTCATTTTGTCTGCGTGAGATTCTCCAGCTTTGTTGTTGTTGAGCAACCGAAGCGTGAGCTGTTAAAGCTCCGCTCTCTTCTGGAAAGGGGGGCGGAAGCAGCAGCTCATTTGCATTTTAAGGGACACACACAAAAACGGCGTGTTTTTGTTCACACCCAAATAGAGGCAAATTTGACAAGCTATAATAAATTATCTGTGGGGTATTTTGAGCTGAAACTTCACAGACACATTCTGGAGACACCAGAGACTTATATTACATCTTGTGAAAAGGGGCATAATGGGTCCCCTTTAAGTTTAGCATCAGGGGAAATTTTGTTGACTTGTTTTCACACCAATATAGAGTTACTACTACTTGTACTTGTGTTTTTGCATTTATTAATTTAGCAGTATTTATAATTGTGTGCATTTTCTACAGATGACCTACAGCATTTAATTGGATTATTTGACAGAATTATCAATTCTGTTGGATATTTAAGTATCTCTAATTTTATAAATACAGAATATACTCACATAGGGCGATTTGTATATACTGTATAGCAACATCACAACTGTTTCATTGTGTATATCATCACAGAATGCCCAGCTCAAATCTGCTAAATGCAACTATAAAGCATGGAGATATTATAAACATCAACATCAGGATTTTCTTTAAAGCTGCTTTGGAACAATGCCATGAGGTCATGTGACAACAATGCAGCATATTATTATTTGAAATGCCTGTGTGCTGTTTCACATACTACATTTTAAAAATAGTAGGCAGTATACACAGTGCAGTAAGCTGGTAGTTTATTCTGAATATAGCCTTGATCTTTATATGTGCTGTAATAATTAGAGCAGATGCCATTACTCGCCTCCCCCCCCGATGGGTTCATTGATGTTAAATTAGTCCCTCAGGACATTTTTAATGAGGAAATGATCCTATGAGTGGGTCGTATACCGTATGTTCATCTAAACATGGTTTATGTCGATAACACAGCCAGACAATGACCCGCCTTCATTGAACATGATAGAATCATGTAACCCAGATGAGTTGGCACCGGGTCAGACGGGTACCCAATATCCCTGTGAACCGAACACCAGCGGCCAGTCGATAAACAGAACCGGCCTTTCAGAACAAAACCTTTGGCATTCAGAACTATTTACTGACTGTCTTGCGTTCAAGTGTTGTTTTAAAGGGGTAGTTCACCTGAAACGTTTTGTTTTCAATGACGAATTTTCATTTTTGGGTGAACGTACCCTTTAATTATTTAAATTTGAACATCCTGATTTAAAAATCAACACAATGATTGACCACCTTTAGACTTGAACTGAAACGATAGCAGGGGTCTCTCATTAGTTCTGACCTCTTTCTACAAGCTAGTGAAAAGCGACCTGATCTAAACCCTACTTTGATGCCCTAACCGCTCTCCGACCCTGTTTTAATGCTCCGTCCACATTGTGGATGCTGGAAAAGGCTCGTCCACGGCATATAATGTTCCTTCGCTCTAAGAAACCGCACAAAAGTGCCACTCTTGAGTTTGTGAGCCGAACACAGTCGTGCTTTGTGTCTCTCTGCCAACATCCCTCCATCTCCCAGAGGAGTGTGGAGAGAAGGATCTGGACAGATAGGAGAACGCCCTTATTCTGTTACCTTTCTGGATACTAATTACCCCTCTAATCTGACCACAGGCTAGTTTATGTTGCCCCCAACACCTGCACAGGTCTCAGATCAGTCGCAGGGTTTCTTCAGATAGCTGCTGTTAATAGTTTCTTTCTTGAAAACACACAGTGATAAGCAATGCTTGGTAATCGATAACAGGACTGAATGATAATGATGCCCTGAGGCCGGTGAGAGCGTTACGGTCCAGTTGAGAGGCCGGTGCTGTGTTGTCAGTGCATCTTACCTTATTTGTCATGCACATGCGATTTTATGCATTGCAAACTAGTTTTGTGTAATGCATTGTGTGTTGTTGTTGGAAGCAGTGCTATTTTAGTATTATTTATAGTATTTATTAGTATTTTTAATAGTGTTGTCAAAAGTACCGACTTCGATACCAAGTCGGTATTGAAATTTTTAAAAATGTGACTCTTTGAGCGCTGTTGAGCGGATTCTTAAACACCTCTGATTAGCCACTGTGTTCATGTGTTCATCAGATACGTCTCAACTATCTGTATACACAATGGCCAATAAGTGGATTCGTAAACATCTCTGAACGCTTAAAGCATCACTTTTTTTTAAATTTCAGCACCGACTTTGTATCGAAGTCGGTACTTTTGAGTTTTGACAACACAAATTTTGAACTACATTTATTTTTATATTTTCAGGTTTCAAATGTAATTTTAGATTGTTTAAATTACATTTTTTTTTCTTTACATTTTAATTTATTTTTAATTTCAGCTTTAGTGATGTTTTAGTAATTTTAGTGCTTCAACTTTTATTTAGAGATGCACGATTCTAAATTTCTATACCGATAGCCGATTATTCAGTGATCTCTACCGATACCAATAATGATACCAATAGTTTGGGGGTTCTGCCTTTTATACCTACTTTTAAATTAATGATAATTTCGTTATAATTAATAATTATTATATTTTGAAAAAAATGCAAATAAAAACTTTATTCTCGCCATTTCGTCCACTTGATTCAGAGTAACTGGTATCAGTTATAAACAAACACATTACTTAAATTAATATTAACAAACATTAACTAAGTTCTGAAGATTAATTTTATATTTCTTAACTTTCTGAATGAATTAATTCAAATAATTACTATTAATATTGAACATCGAACTGGTTTCTTAACATTTTCTCTAAACAAATCACAAATTCAGTGCATTTTCCTGCCCTCTTTTGATTGACAGGATATATCGGCCCTGACTATTGGCTGTTTTTAAACTATCGGCCGATAGTGTGAAAATTAGCTTTATCGGCTGATACCGATTATTGGCCGATATATCTGTGCATCTCTACTTTTATTTATATATTTATGTATAACTTGCAGCTGTTATTGCAAAAAAGTTTACTTTAAAAAAATACTGTTGTGTTTACAGAAAAACAATGCTAGCTGCGGTTGCCAGAATAATTCAGTAAAAAATACAGTAAAAATGTAAACATATTTACAGAACAACCTGTACATTTTACAGTTTAAAACTGCAATTTACAAAGAAAAGCTTTAAACCTTTAAATCCATAACTGAAACCAAAAACTAAGAAGAAACATAATTTATAAAATTAAAAATCATCAAATGTGAAGTGCCATACACAGGCAATTCAGTACACTGCTTTTAACTGTAAATTATAAGATGATTTGTTCTTTTTACTTCAAAAAACAGTATTTTACTGTAAAATTACACAAAATGTAAGGTTAGATCTATTAGTTTTTCTCCATACATAGTACTCAAACTTACTGTTAACCAATTAGCTGTCACATTTTTACAGTCTTTTACAATTAAAATTACAATTATTTTTACAGTTTAATGAAAAATACTGTACTGTATATATAGCCTTCTACTGTTAAGTCTCTAATGCTCACCAAGGCTGCATTTATTAGATTAAAAATACAGTAAAAACAATAATATTGTGAAATATCATTAAAATGTAAAAGAACTGTTTTCTATGTGAATATATTTTAAAATGTAATTTATTCCTGTGATCAAAGCTGAATTTTCAGCATCATTACTCCACTTTTCGGTGTCACATGATCCTTCAGAAATCATTTTAATATGCTGAACATTTCTTATTATTATCAGTGTTGAAAACAGTTGTGCTGCTTGATATTCTCGTGAACAGAGAACAGCATTTATTTAAAATAGAAATCTTTTGTAATGAGTAATGAATATGAATCCAGAAACAGAAGTAATTGGGGTAAATTTGGATTTCAAGTTGACTTCATGGAGAGTCAGGTTGTGTCGGGTCATGTGGGATGGTCATTTTTAATTTCAGATAACTAAAATAGGCTCATTCCAGAGATAATCGATTTATCGGCTGATGGGAAGGCCATTCCGGCTGTTTGGAAGCGTCTCCGTGCTGAAAGCACTCATTGTGTTGGATTGACTTGATTTCTCTTGCGTGCCACGAGTTATCGGACACGAGTGTTGCTTTTGACCAGATAACACTAATGCCAGCAAATTCTTTCCTGGGAAACGATAATGATTATTTGCATTTACAGCAGTGTTTGTCCATGTAGCATCAGCACCTCTTTCTCAATTTAGTTTAATGAAAATGTTTTTTGTATTGTTTAGGGAGTGAAACAAGAATCTTCGGAGATTAAATATTTCTGAAGGGAGTGTTTGAAAAGAAACAAACGGTTATGTGGAGGAGAGAGAGCAGTCCTTGCCTTAAAAGTGGGCTTGTACAAATCATTTTGTGTTCAAGAGGCCATATTTTACATTTCTATAGCATTTTTCTTTTCCCTGAAGCTAGTCAAGGTCTCTTGCACCAAAACGGTCGTAATTTAGTTGAACATGATCATTTTCCGCCCTCTCTCTGACCTTCTCAACTTGCGAGCTCTATTCCAGCTCTATCCCATCCAAACTACAGCTCTCAAATCTCATTTACACTTACTTTCTGTGAATTGCATTCAAATGCGTCAGATTGTGATCATGCACAGAGTGATAGCGCATTTTCATAAATGTAATTAAGACTTAATTAAGGAGCAGAAGGAGCTTTGAATAGTTAGAGTATGTGTACAATGTAGATTAAACTCTTATTTGAAAAGACCTGTTTTCCGTCATATGATATCAAATTTGATTGAAACGTCGGCAGGATTTTTATCTTTGCTTTGCTTCTGTTTTATGAGAATCCTGTGACTCTTTCTGATGGAGATGAACAGTTAGATCATGTGTGATGTTGTTACCGTAAACACACTCAAATACCCATGGGAACAAAATACAAAACAGCATCTACCCTCATGGTCCTTCAGGCTGCTCAGGGTTCATTGTGTTCTGTAGTGTTACACTGTAACATTATCCAGTGTTTTAGGATGTTCTAAATGTTGAGTGCAACATCCTTAAAGTGCCTCTATTGTTCTATTTTAAAGGTTCCTAATATTGTTTTGGAGGAGATTTACATGCACAAAACACAAATTTTCTCATAATATACATTTAAACTTCAGCTCTTTTCTCTCTGAAACGTGTATGAAACGGTTCGAACTAAGATTCAGTCTCTTTAAACCCCGCCTTTCCACAAGCTTACTCTGCTCTGATTGGTCAGATGGTCCATTCTGTTGTGATTCTTTAAAACTTTGCACACCTCATCATAACAGGGGCGCTTTAATATGACTGTATTAATGCATATTTGCATTTGCATTGAAAACAGGATTTTCTTGCTCTTTTGTTTGAGCAGAATATCACTCTTTAGTAACACAGTCATGTAGTCTTGCAGCTTTATACTTCTCAATAAGACATCTATTGTTTGGAGGCTTGTTTTATTGCAGAGCTGATGTCATTTCAATGATACATAATCCCTTTACAATCAAAACAGGAAACTGAGTCTGTGTTCGTTCTTCCAGAACGGTAGTTTCGGAGAGAGAAGTTATTAATTCAACCGAGCCAGCAGGTACAAAGAAAGACAAGCTAATTAAATTTGGAAAATGGCTGGCATGTAGATGAGAATCACAGTTAAACCAGTTTACATGCACAATTTTTTTATATGCAAAGAAGACTATTTGTCATTCTTTCATAACGCCCCAAATGATCTGATGTAAAGTAACATGAAAATCTTTAAAAGAAGTTTAAAAAGGCTTTGAATTTGATCAAATCTAGGGATGCATGATATATAAATTTGATAGATAACCAACTTTTTTTTTTATAAAATACAATGCTTAATGTATTATATTAAAAATAATTTTGTATTATGGGAAAAACAGTGTTCACAATGATATTTACATTAAAATTTGGGACATTCCGTGTCAAATCAACCAGTGGTTTTTGACCAATTTACTCTTGGAGCCACATTAAGATCTTCATATCTCTGGGATTGAACCTTCGAGGGCCTTTAAAATGAAGATGCCAAAAGGAAAGTTTGTTAAGAACCAGAATCTAAAAGAATATTAAGATATCTTTAATACTTCTTGAGTTACAGGCATGCAAACTTAAGGCAAAAAACACAAGAAGTGCTTTTTGCCATTTTTGAACTGTCACTGTTGGCATATAATGCAACAAAGATTGCTCATGACAACAGATTTTACTAATAGACCTACCAATCTCTGTGTAAAAATAAAATATTTATTCTGCCATTTTTCTAAAGTCATTTTACACCCTTATAAATTGGCTCCAAATCTCAGGTGAAAATGATCATTTTGACCCTCTCTACAAAATGACGGATTACTCAGTAAATATACATCTGTGACATTTAATATTTTGGCTTTCGTCATTATTTATGTTTGTCTTTAAACAGAAAAATATGAACAAAATCTCCTCTGGGGACCTCTGGTTGATTTTGACACGGAATAACCCATTTATGTGCTTCAATTAAAAATTATTTTAATGTTTGATAGAAGCATTTCTATATTGATTATAGGTAATTTTCTATGCTGTTTGAATTGAAAGAAAAATAAGTGCAGATATCTGTTTTAGATATGAATAATTTAAAAATGTGATAATGATATTGTGCATCTCTAATCAAAACACTACTGCTATCACCACTGCACTCTGCTAATGTACACATTTATCTTCTTTTTTCTCACAAATGCAGATCATCTGATGACCGTGCGCGTGCATCACATTGTCTTCAGACTCGTGTTTGACACAACAAATAGCTAAATTCACACAGAGCAGTTATGATATCAGTTTAAGTTTTGCGTTCTGATCAGTTGTCGTCTCTTGTGCAGTGGTTAAATTTAGGATAGAAATGCGATAAGTGTGGATCAGCTTGAAACCAGAACTCTTCCCAGCCCTGGTGAGGAGCCGACCGGTCCGTCTCAGTGCATTATGGCACACTATGACCCTGTAAACAATAGAAGACACACACTTACCCAGCCCCCGTCTGTGCATTGATTATTTTCTGCTGTCAGCGATCTCAAGTGTGCTCTGCGACACACACACACACACCCGCATGCATGCAATGGCACCAGCTGTGATCTGCTGTTATTGTTTTGCACCTGTCACAGAGGCAGCGCTTCAAATGGTGTGAGCGTGTTATAATCTGACATTAATATTTAATTGTTGCTTTGACAGAGGGTGGATGTTGAGGTTAAACCGTTTTGATTTGGGAGCTTTTTTTTTGCATGATTTTTGATATTCGGCACATGCTTTTCTCAGAGAGAGGGAGAGAAGGGGGGAGGTTTGAACGTCTTCTCATCTCCGTTCACTCGTGTTCAGACCTCCACAGCCAGACAGAACCATCAACCTTTATGACACCCAGAAAATTGCAGATTTACTCTAAATTATACACACGTCTGAAAGGAAACAGACACGTATGAGACCAGCAGACACTCTGAAATGATTCCCGCTTGTTTTTTTGCATCGTTGTGAAATTTGTGGTTGTCTTCCCTGAGCTTCAGAGCGTCTGACCGGCACTTGGTGAGTTTAAGTAACGTTTTTTTGGATCTTGTTTGGATGCCTATTGCTAATTTTAATAACATACAGAGTAGACAATAGATCAGTTGAGGTATGCACATTTTATAGATTGTTTTTTTTTGCATCTTTGTGGATTTTGTGGTTGTCTTCTCTGAGCTTCAGAGCATCTTTACCGACACTTGGTGGGTTTAAGTAAGGTTTTTTATAGGTTCTGTTGTTCTTTTAGTTGTAAGGTGTGTTGCATGCTGCTATAGCATCACTATTACAATTGCTCATATTAAAGATATTGTATTTATATGCATATCCCATATGCACATTCATGTTTCCTCAAATTCCAAACAAATCAAAACCAATCAGAACACTTTAGCAACTGCATAGCAACCACCTGCAATAGCCTAATATCATGTTAGGCAGAAAATGTAAAGATATCTAGTCTTGTATTGTCTTTGAAATCTTCCTGACAGACTTCAGTAAGATGTAGTTTAGTTGTGCCTGTTGGCACGTGTCTGTACGTCTCCTTCAGCCGTGATCAAATGCATATTTAAACCTCCACTGTAATCAGCATTTTCTCTCTTCAGATGTGAGTTTGTGTCTGTTCGGCGTGTGTGAGAGCTGCCCGTAGCAGTGTTGTGAGATCACAGCGTTTCAAGACACATCTGTCCGGTTTCTAAGAGCACGGGGCTCATGCCTCCCTTTAGAGTGGATGCTGCACGTGTGTGTTGTCCCTCTCCCAGTGCCTATAATTAAAAAATATCAGACGAAATATTGGCCTTAAGTTGGCAATATATCTAGCAAACCTAAGTCGACATGGAAAACCTCCATGATCTGTGGAATCATCCATGTCTGGAGCACAAACGCTGCAGGGCGATGCACACTTTAGAGGTTTGATCACATAATAGTGATGCTTGATTTAGCAAACTTAGATCTGTGCATTCGGTCTTAAAGTGACAGCAGAATAATAAACTTGCTGCTATCTGTGCCATTAATGTTAGTCAAACAACAAAAGACAAAAAGAAAATCCCTCACTGCTCTTGACATTTACATTTACATTTACATTTATGCATTTGGCAGACGCTTTTATCCAAAGCGACTTACATTGCATTATACTATACATTTTTTATCGTAGTATGTGCAATCCCTGGGATCGAACCCATGACCTTGGCATTGCTAGTGCCATGCTCTAACCACTGAGCTGATTCTTGTGATTCTTGACTGAATCACTTTGAATCTTTAATAAGAATACAGTGAAAGACTATGCATTGTATTGTATTTTTATGATTATTCAATTTCTGTATTATTTCTTACTACATATTCTTACTACAATCCTATTATACAAAACCACTGTATTCAGTGTAGACGGCGTCAGTGATTATAGTGGCTTCTGTTTGCGTTTGACGCGACGCAGTGCTCACATCCAGTGTAGGCAAATGTCAGCTGTTAACGCTAGGGGTGAGGGGAAAAAATCGATACAGCATAGTATCGCGATACTTTGCGCGGTGATACTGTATCGATACACTGACGTCAAGTATTGATCTTTTATTATATAAATTGCACATGAGAATTTAACTTTTTGGTAGAATAATAAAATCTATTTCTTTTTCAATCCACTAGATGGTGGTGTTGAGTTTTTTTTCTGGTGTAGCACAGCAGTGCATACCTGTTTACAAAACATCGCAAAGCAAAGAGGACACTGACAACGCAACAGACAAGACAGAGGAGGTTACTTTTGGAATGAAACAATTTTTAGCTTTCAAATTTTTTTTTTTTTAAGAAATTCAAACAAAAAATAGCGTTTTGTGGCTTTAATGTGTTGACAGATCGCTGTAGCGCCTCAGTTCAAGCACACGTAAACTCATCATCTCTTCCTAGTTATTAAATGAAATAAACATGAATAAACATCAGAATCAGAAGGTATGTTGTTTCAACCGCGGAAAGATGTCAATAGACCATTTTTCAAGTTCAAGTCCACCGACGTTAATCTACTAACTCTCTTGTCTGGTTTATTTGTTGGACATAATGGCTGATTCGCCGTTATGATTGGTCAGATCGCCTGTCAATCAAACTCCCAGAGAAGGGTGAATTAAGGTGGATTAGAATACAAATAGTTGACTTTGCCAGGTGCATACAACATTTATAACAGGTTTTCATGTATGTGTTGGTGAGATGAACAAACAGAGTATTGTATCTTTTTAGATAAAACAGATGTTGACAAAGTTTTCCTTTGGGGACAGAATTTGAAGTTGGAAAAAGGTGATATATCGCAGAATAACGCAATATATTTAAAATCGCAATAATATTGTATTGTGACATAAGTATCGTGATAACGTTGTATCGTGGGGCCTCTGGTGATTCCCACCCCTACTGAACGCCAGTGGGTGAAACTACTAAAATGTGTCAAAAAATCAAGGCAAATTTGATTTCTCATGTCATGACCTTTTTAAGTTTTTGCAAGTTTCTATTTCAGGGAGGAACCCTGGTTGCAACCTTTTTGAAATGGAATCAAGTTTTAGGCGTGAATATAGTGGCGCCTGGTAAATGAATACCTTTACAATGCATATGGGATCTATTGGGAGAATTTGATTATGGCTTGTGTTTTCCGTCTGCTTGCAGATTTATACCCTGGTTGAAACACCTCAGGTTCTTGGAATCATTGTTGAGGAATTTCATACCCTCATTGGAAACTTTTGCAAATATAACAATTGGGTCGTTAGACCATATTGTGGAAACCCACAGAACTGGAACGTTTGCGTATCATAAATGTTCCATTCCAAGCGTCTCCTCATTCCTGAAGCTGTTTATTGAAGGGGGGGAAAAAGAAGCATTTGACCTTTAGTGGCCCGTTGCATTCTGGGAGATCCCTACAGGGATCGATGAGACAGTTGTAACCGCCCGTCACGTTTGGGTAATTAGCTGCCATTGTTCTGAGGTGAGAAGGAATTTGGGTCTGTATAGAAATCCAGCGTCGTTTCCAAACCATTGGTTCAAAGCAGAGATGTTTGACACATGCAAATGAGCAGTGATGTTGATATGCATAATTGTCAGAACATCTCTATTAATCCCTGATGGGCCATTGTGTAATCTGATGGTTGAACCTGTATGTTAAACTGTGATTTACACTGTCTGCATAGCTACCATCATTAGCATCTTTGTGCGGTTGTGTTGTGGGTTTCATAAACCCTAATGAGGAGAAGTCAGCCAGACGACTGCCATACGTTTGTCTCCCAGAGGACTTCAGTGATGTCTCAGACTCGAGCCTCGAGGCGGTCTGGAGTCGAGACCACGTCACAACTCGCATCTCAAATACGTCCTCTAGAGTCAATTAAAAACCAGTTAAACATCTAAAAAAAGTTTTAATGTGATGCTGTTAATTTATCTAAGTGGTATTGCATTATTGCGTGATTACAAATATTGTTGGCTCCTTGACAAATTGCTTTTTTTTCCTCTCTTGTAATTCACTTTTATAAATAGAGATTAATACTGTAAGGATGCATTAAATTGATCAAAAGTGACAATTTTACTCTCTTTGTGATCAAATAAATGCAATTTTGGTGACTTCTTTCAAAAACCAACCTTAAACTTTGGAACGCTTGTGTAATAATCTAGTTTTCTTCCTGTTCCTAGTGTAGTTGGTGTCCTTCATTGGCTTGATGTTGCATCTGTTGGAATACTGAATCATTTATGAAGCTGACAGTGTGCTGCACTTTTAATCTGTTTTGTAAAATCACCCTGTTGCGCTCGGATCTGTTCAGATATTAAGTTCAGCTCGAGCATGAGGGAATTTATATAATAGCAACACATGCAAATCTGTAAGATATTGCTCTATCTTTTAGCACCAATGATGTATTTAGTACAGTTTATCTTCCCTTCTGTTTCGTCTGGGTCTCTATTAATCTATTTTTCGCTAATGAAAATGCTCATCCCTTTGTGCTGGTGATGGAGTCTAATATCCCTGTCATTAATAAGATCTCTTATGTTCTCTCTCCACGTCACTGGATTCCAGAATGCTTTCCATTCGTTCTCTGTGGTTCTGCTGTCGCCATGGCGATGGAATCCCCCACCAAGCTGACGGAAACCCCTCTCTCCTTTAGCTGAGGCTAAGTGACAGCGAGGCGGCTGTAGTTGTGTATATCAGTTCGCTCCGAGTGCCTTTTGTTTGCAAGAAGAGGTGTGTGTGTGTGTGTGTGAGTGAGTTCAATATCTGTTTTATTGAAAAGTTTGGTACTTGTCAATGTTGGCCTACAAAGCTATTTGTTTAATTAGATGTCTCCGTAGCGTCGCTTGGTTTTTTTGTACAAACGCTGTTTTATTGGTTAACTTGCAGGTTATTGTTGACACCTGGCAATATTTCAGTAATCTAGTCTTTGGTCCCGTGGTCATCAGCCAACTGTTTTGAATCAGAATTATGATGCCTAATTCATGAACTCTTTGGATTCGGATTGAATCTCTCTCAGGATTTGGATTAATTCCCTCTTAGGAGTTGGAATTGATTGCTTTGTTCTTTGTAGTCGGATTGAATCGCTCTGTACTCGGGAGTCGGATTGAATCACTCTGTACTCGGGTGTCGGATTGAATCGCTCTGTACTGGGGAGTTGGATTGAATCCCTTTGTTCTTGGGAGTCGGATTGAATCTCTCTGTACTTGGGAGTCGGATTGAATCGCTCTGTACTCGGGAGTCGGATTGAATCCCTTTGTACTTGGGTGTCGGATTGAATCGCTCTGTTCTTGGGAGTCGGATTGAATCCCTTCGTACTTGGGAGTCGGATTGAATCGCTCTGTACTCGGGAGTCGGATTGAATCGCTCTGTACTCGGGAGTCGGATTGAATCCCATTGTACTTGGGTGTCGGATTGAATCGCTCTGTACTCGGGAGTCGGATTGAATCCCTTTGTACGTGGGTGTCGGATTGAATCGCTCTGTACTCGGGAGTCGGATTGAATCCCTTTGTACTCGGGAGTCGGATTGAATCGCTCTGTACTTGGGTGTCGGATTGAATCGCTCTGTACTTGGGTGTCGGATTGAATCGCTCTGTACTCGGGAGCCGGATTGAATCCCTTTGTACTTGGGTGTCGGATTGAATCGCTCTGTTCTTGGGAGTCGGATTGAATCGCTCTGTTCTTGGGAGTCGGATTGAATCGCTCTGTTCTTGGGAGTCGGATTGAATCGCTCTGTTCTTGGGAACCGATTCGAATTGCAGTCATGAGTCGATTTAATTTGTTCCTGAAAACCAGTTCAAAACGGTCTTGGGAGCAGATTCTTTTCAATGAATCGGCCAAATGTGTTAGCAAAGCAGTCTGAATCATTCTAATTGTTGATGCATTGAATTGTTTGAAAAGAATGAAATGCACAGAGTACTAGAACAAGTATCGCAGAGTGCAATGTACTGAACTTGACCTTCCATTTCCAGTGTGACAAATAAACCAGAAGTAATATTACCATGTCTTGTATTATTTCTTTCTAGACTCATTATTTGATCAGCCTGCCAAAAATGTTTACACATTTTTACTCGAAATTACATTTAAATATCTAAATAACCTTATTTTTGTGACTAGACACCACTCACTAAATGAAAAATAATGAGGTCATGTGATAATGTAGCCTACTACTGTTTGAAATTTTCTAAAGAGTAGTAACCAGTGTAAAGTACATGCTGTGCAGTATGTTAGTATTGTATTCTGAGCGCAGCCTTTGTGTGTGCAAGTTCAAATATCTCCCCCTCCTCATCTGAAAGTCCTTGTGTCCTCTCCACAGATCCGTGAAGAGCTCTCTGCTCCATCTTCAGCTGCCTGAGACGTGAACCTCGGAAAGACTCTTTAATGAATCAGTATTCGCCGCTCGATGCCATGGCATTCAAGTGAGTAGTTGTTTGCTTCTGCAGCTATATGTTGAATGCTTCCTCTGTTGTGCTGCTTGTTTCTCCTGTATGATCTCAGTCCCTATCATCAGGTTAGCAGGGCTGTGGTTACGTCTTCAGGCAAATGCATGGAAAACACTGGCATATAAAGGGTCTTTTCTCCGAGGGCCCCTTGGAGACGTTTGGCATTTGCATGGAAGCTGATTTGCATTCCATCTTGGTTGAGTTTTCTGATGCTGGATGCTTGTTGGCTGCTTTCTTGTTTTTCTGTTTGGCCCAAATTCTTGTTTTCTTTCTTTATTTCTCTCTCTCTTTCTTTCTTTCCTGCTTGCCTTTGCCAGTTAGAAGACAATAAGGAATGAAAATGATGACTGTCTTCACTTGGTGTGGGTCAGCTGAGGATGTTTTGAAAGAATTGGACACACAAATACAGTCGTTTTTGACAGTGCTCTTTACTGTAAATGTACTGTATTCAAGTATTGCAGCATTCTGAAATGTGTCAGAAGCAGAAAACAATTTATAAAGAAATGCGAGTATATGTTTAATTTGTTAAGTGGGATCAAGTTCACTCTAAAAAAAAAATACTGTGTTAAAAACAACCCAAGTTGGGTTAAATATGGACAAAACCAGTGTTTTGGTTGTTTTGACCCAGCGGTTGGGTTAAATGTTTGATCAACCTTCTGGGCAGTTTTATTTAACTCAACTATTGTTTAAAATTAATATATGGCTGGCTTAAAATGAACCTGAAATATGTTGGAAATTAAAAATCAGACACATAATTACTAGAGGCAACAGTAATAATCAAAAGGTGAACATTTATTAATAAGCAATTTAATAAATGTTTATTATTTAATTATTATTTAACCCTCTGGTGCTCTTCATTTCAATGAAATGAATGTACTATATTTTACTTCGATAATGTTTTTTTATTTAATATTTTGCATTTTTAGGGGATTTTATGGTACTAAGTTATATTTACGCTGTAGTTATTATCCATTTATTCATTTTTTGAGCACAGACAGTTGGAAAATGAAATTTCCAACTTAAACTGTCACAAATTTCGAATGCTTTAGAGCACAGACTTAATTTTTATCTCTTTTCAAAGATGAGACTTGGCAAATTATTGCTGAAGTGAAAAAAGTTTTAAAAAGTTATTTTATGTTTATTGTTATGAAAAATGCACAAAAATACTATTTAAAATTTTTTATGTTAAATATATATTTTCAAAAACATGTTTTACTTTAAAACTGCAAGAAAATCAAAGCCATAAATCTAAACAAGCTGTGCTCCAAATTTGAGCTTGATATCTCAAAAAATGAGCTTTCAGTAAGATTTTGTTTGGCCGCAGTACCAAAAGTTTCCTCTAGATGAAATTTGTCTCCCATTCATTTCCAATACGCTCATTTTTGACCGAGAGGAGAACAAGTGTGACTATTTTTTCAGGACTATTTAAACTTTTCGAATCACATCCATGATTTTTTTTTTCTTTGTTCACATAGCAAATGCCAAAACATTAACCAAGTTTCGTACCATTCCGATGAAGTAAAAAATTTTCTGTCAAAAATAACGGAAGAGCATAAATGTTAATTTCCAGTCTATTTTGGGTTGATTTTAAGCAAGCAATACAGTCATTTTTAAACAATAGTTGAGTTAAAACTACCAGCACGTTAGACAAAACAACCCAATCGCTTGGTTTGTCCATTTTTAACCCAACTTGGGTTATTTTTAACCCAGCATTTTTTTTTAGAGTGTAGGGATGTGTGATATTATAAATATGATATAGGATGATTTGGTTGGAGAGTGCAGCTGTTTATAGTACAACTGTAAAATTACAATATAAATATTTACATCTTAATTTGTAATTAATTCGAACTAGTGTAAATGAACATTGCTGTGCTTCACTCTGAAATTGTCGCATTAAGCCATATCATGATATAGATTTTCATATATATATATATAACTCATGCAGCCCTTGGATCTGCATTTATGAAGAGTATGTTTTTGGCCTAATATTTCTCTTAATGATCATCAGAATGCTTAGAGTTTGCTTTCTGATTTTTTTTTTTAAGCAAAGGCATTGGAAAACTTTCTCGTTTACATAATCAGAGAAAGTAATGAATATTTAATATCCATGAAAATAATGTGATGCATTATGGATTTGCAGCAAAGTGCCTCTTACTTGCTGCTTTTTGTGCCTCTTATAAACGTGATGCTGGACTTCAGATCAGCAGAAAAATCTGTAAGGCAAATGATGTTGTCAGTCAGCGTTGACATCTCTGTTAGTGATGGACGGATGTCAGCCGTCTCTCCAACACAAACTATCGCTTCCATCCTGTGGAAAGTGTTGCAACCACTCTTGGAAATTTGGACAGACAGCTGAAACAGTCACGTAATTTAATGCAGTTTCCCTGATTTTCTAGTGAATAAGCAAATTGTTTGTAGCCATTATTTTCCAATGTTGTCAGCAGTCCTGAATCACATTTTTACATGGTGTTTCAGTTTACGTAAAATATTTTGAGGTTATGTCAAATAGAAACAAGGATAAATAAATTTTTAATTATTAATNATAATATTTATATTAATTATTAGAATAATATTTATATAATAAAAATTATTCTATTATTATTTATTAAGCAAATCTGGCATTATTTTAACACAAATTCAGATTTCACTATGAAAAGCATTGAGATGGTGAGACTCTTTTTAAATCGACAACAGCTGCAGAAGCAGATTCCTCCTCCAAGACTTATGGAAGTGACAAGCTTGTTGACGAGTTGTCGAAAAAGATCAAAGGTAACCTAGCAACCAGCACGGGCGGCTGATCGGAGGCCCCCGGTTTAGCCGTCCTTTGTATCGCCTGTGCTCATGAGTTTCGTAGCACAATTGTTTGTGTGGAGGAATGATAAATGTGCTGCCAAAAAGACGTAAAGAAAACACGGAGTAGGAGAATGAGGGATGCTCGCTGTCATTGGGTCCAGAACAAAGACACCCTCTACACAAGGCTACTTGAGATTCATGTCTGACTGAATGCTTGTCTGTCTTGTGTCTGAGTTAATATTGACAGAGATTTTTTGGAGGACTGTAGTGACGACTGCTTCATTTTGTTCTCCTTTTCTCTTCGTACGACTTGTTTGGACAGTACAGTTATTGAATGTGGTTTGTACACACAAAATTAAATAGTTCAGTTAAACTGTCATGTCATCATGTCATTCCTAACCTGGATGACTTTCTTTCTTCAGAAGAGCACAAAAGATGATTTCCAAGATCATAGGCTGTCAAGATGTTTGATAAATGTACCGTAAAAGTTTCAGTTAACTCTGTTCAAAGTCTTCTGAAGTGATAAGTCTGTGTCTCAACATGCTCTGGTCACTATTATTTATGGAAAAGTGTAGTGTGGAAATGCTGCCTCACTTCTGCTTTTGTTACATGTTTATATCTGGTTGAGTTCATAATTAAAGAGGGTTTATCTGCTTATAAACCCAGCACACAGTTTGGTCTGCCTGACAAGATTGTTAAAGACAGAAAGCAATTGACTTGTAAGTAAACATTCTGTGAAACAAGTTTTACATTTCAAAAAGGTGATTTTTATATTTTTTTTTAGAGTGAAACATTCTGCGAGACAAAAATGGTCTTTAAGTGTTATTAAATTGCATTGTGCAGTCTAAAAAAAATAGAGCATTATTTTAAAAAATGAATTAAAATTAAATTAATACAGAATTAAAAGAATTAAAATTTCACAAAAATAAAAATTAAATTGTATTGTGCCATCTCAAAATAATTAAAGAATGAATCAATAATGAATTAATACATAGTTAAATTAATAAAAAAATTACAAATTAATAAAAATAAATTGTATTGTGCATCTCAGAAAATTTAAATATTAAAAATGAATCTATAATAAATTAAAACAAAATTATTAAAAAGTTGCGTTGTGCCATCTCAAATTCGAATATTATAAAAAAAAATCAATTAATATAAAATTAATAATTTCACAAATTAATAAACATTTAATTGCATTGTGCCATTTAAAAAAAAATTGAATATTATTTTAAAAATTAATGTATAATAAATTAATACCAAATTAAATTAATGAAATTTTCACATTAATAAAAATTAAATTGCATTGCCATCTAAAAAACTAGATTATAATTTAAAATTAATCAATAATAAATTAATACAAAATTAAATTAATANGACCTTCTGAATATATTTCTGGCCAAAGTGTCCTCAGTTTTGAACTTTCTATGTATACTTATAGGCATGTTCGGAAGTTACCTCAGCCAGACAGAAGTCCATATTTGACCAACTGACCTTATTTATGGCCAAAGAGTCCCTGAACATTTGTTTATATAATATTTATATTATATATAATTATATCATATTTATATTATAAAAAGGTATGCATTGAGGTCACTTTCCCGCCGGGACACGCCCCCTCAGCCGGACTGAGTGGCAAAAGACCTGCGCATGACTGGATTTAATAGGCAAAACTGTGAAAACACGAGTAAAACAAACAATTATGTATTAACAAATACATAAAGTAAATCTGCCTGTGAACTCTTTATATAACTACAATATAGGTAGATCTAAATCGGAGTGAACACTTATATCAATGTTACATATATCCTCATATCCTCCAGCACTAAAACTTGTATATTTTTTGTCAGTGTTTATTTAAAAACATGAAATTATGCAGAATATAAAATGGTAAATATTTAATTGACAAGTTGTCAACACAATATATACAGTATGATTTTACCTCAAAATCCAACATTTTGACACAAAATGATATCTGCAAATCCACGTTTCTCTGCCTGGAGTCCAATTGTTTCTGTGATTTGGAGCGATCCATTTGCTCAAATCTATTTGTACAGTCAGTCGCAGAGTTCTTTCCCGTTTTAGATATGTTTTGTGTGTTTTTCGCAGCACTCACGTTGAAAACCAATGCAGCCACTCAGTGGGCGTAACCGCAGTCACCCCTGCTGACCGAGATCCACCATATGCAAATGAGTTATTATGGTATTTAATGGATGCACGTCACACTCCAGCTAAACCGACAGTTCTGATCAGCATATGAACAGTTTGAGATCATGTGACCTGGAGCTGATTTAGTAGTTCAAAGGTCAAGATCCTCTGACCCGTCACTCCAGGCTGCCGTAACTACTCTGATTCAGTCCAAACAAACGGGAAGCAGCTGCCAAAGACGGTGTGAGAGTGAATCATTTACACATATTAATTGTTGCCTGATGCCTTTAGGAAATCTGGAGTTACTCGAGAGGAAGATAATAAACGTCATTTGAGTCTTTGTCAAACAACTTCCTTCTCTGTGGAACACAAAAGGGAGATTTTAGACAGATTGTTCATGCCGCTCTTTTTCATATAATGGAAATAAATGGTCACACTGGCTGACTTTTAGCTTTAAAAATGACACAAAAGCAGCTTAAAGTAGTTTATATGACTTGTGCGCTATATATTCCAAGTCATATGATCACTTCATGTGAGAAGCAGACTGAAATTTAAGATGATGAATGATGATTTATCAAAAACAAACCTCCACAAGAACTGCAGGATTTGGGAAAAAATATCTAATTTTTTTTCTGATAATTTTTGTTTTTATTAATACAATTTAAAAAAAATATCTCCAGGTTTGCTGTGCTTGTTATGCTGTGCATATTTCAATATGACTATAAAATAATAATAACTTTGTATAATATAATATTTTATGCTTTGTATAGCACAGTTTATACATAAAATGAAGCTCAAAGGGTGGCAAATAAATACATAGAAAAATTAANTAAAATATTAGAAAATAGAAAATAAAAAATAAAAGTGAAAAATATTAAAATAATTATTTTATATTATTATTAATAAATAATAATATTAAATACAAAATATTTTAATATATATAGTAATTGTAATAAAAATATCATGTTGTAATATTTTACTGTAAAATATAAAGTGTTTAATAATAATAAAATAATAATAATTATTATTTGTAATTATGTAATATTATAATTAGTAAGTAAAATTACAATACTAATATTTATGGCGGTCTTAAAGGCACAATATGTACGATTTTTGGATTAAAATATGCAAAAATCCCTAAAACGATGTTATATTTTGTTGACTTTTGTTGTGTGTGTGTGTGTGTGTGTG
>RJVU01023003.1:2884433-2913966 GCA_003731715.1 Anabarilius grahami
CACACTATATTGTTAAAAGTTTTGAGACGCCTGCCTTTACATGCACATGAACTTTAATGACATCCCATTCTTAATCCGTAGCGTTTAATAGGGAATTTTTGACCATTCTTCTAGTAGCGCATTTGTGAGGTCGGGCAGTGATGTTGGCGAGAAGGCCTGGCTCACAGTCTCCACTCTAATTCATCCCAAAGGTGTTCTGTTGGGTTGAGGTCAGGACTCTGTGCAGGCCAGTCAAGTTCCTCCACACCAAACTCACTCATCCATGTCTTTATGGACCTTGCTTTGTGCACTGGTGCACAGTCATGTTGGAACAGGAAGAGGTCATCCTCAAACTGTTCCCACAAAGTTGGGAGCATGAAATTGTCCAAAATGTCTTGGTATGCTGAAGCATTAAGAGTTCCTTTCACTGGAACTAAGGGTTCAAGCCCAACCCCTGAAAAACAACCCCACACCATAATCGCCCTCCACCAAACTTTACACTTAGCACAATGCAGTCAGGCAAATACCGTTCTCCTGGCAGCCACCAAACCCAGACTCGTCCAAAATGTCTTGCCAGACAGAGAAGCGTGATTGGTTACTCCAGAGAACACGTCTCCACTGCTCTAGAGTTCAGTGGCGGCGTGCTTTACACCACTGCATCCGACGCTTTGCATTGCACTTGGTGATGTAAGGCTTGGATGCAGCTGCTCGGCCATGGAAATCCATTCCATGAAGCTCTCTACACACGGTTCTTGAGCTAATCTGAAGGCCACACGAAGTTTGGAGGTCTGTAGCTATTGACTTTGCAGAAAGTTGGCGACTTCTGCGCACTGTGCCCCTCAGCACGCGCTGACCCCGCTCTGTGATTTTACATGGCCTACCACTTCGTGGCTGAGTTGCTGTTTGTTCCCAATTGCTTCCACTTTGTTATGATACACTAACAGTTGACCATAGAATATTTAGTTGCAGATTCTTCAGTTTTCAAGGATTTTTTGCATATTTGAACCCTTTCCAGCAGTGACTGAATGATTTTGGGATCCATCTTTTCAAAATTCAGGACAATTGAGGGACTCAAACACAACTATTAAGAAAGGTTCAAACATTCACTGATGTTCCAGAAGGAAACACGATGCATTAAGAGCCGGGGGTGAAAACTTTTGAACAGGATGGCGATTTTGTTGAAATTTCTTTTTTTTTTGCCCTTTGGAAACAACAGAAGATACTTGCATGTTTCCTGGACGACAAATGAAGTACAATATTCCTTGATCTTCAAATTCAAAAAGTTTTCACCTGCCGACTTTTAATGCATCGTGTTTCCTTCTAGAGCAGGGGTCCCCAAACTTGTTCCTGGAGGGCCGGTGTCCTGCAGAGTTTAGCTCCAACTTGCATCAGCACGCCTTCCTGGAAGTTTCTAGTATGCTTAGTAGGACCTTAATTAGCTGCTTCAGGTGTGTATGATTAGGGTTGGAGCTAAACTCTGCAGAGACACCGGCCCTTCAGGAGCAGGAATGGTGACCCCTGTTCTAGAGCATCAGTGAATGTTTGTACCTTTTAAAAGCTACATGACATTTCCCATCAGTGAGGTAATAACTGTGTGGTTCTTGAGGTAGACAAACTTAGTTTCGCTATTAGTAGAGACACTGCTGCTGTGAGAGATGCACAGATTCAGGTAGGCTAATTCACATATGCTGCTTATTCTCTCTCTCTCTCTCTCTCTCTCTCATTAACTGCGTTAATAACTGTATAAACTGCTTGGGATGAGATGCGTAAGAAATTAGTGCCGCACACAAGAGTGTGATAAACAGCAGTTTTTAACTAAATATTCATTTGTTACAAAAAAATAAAATTTTTAAGTGAATGGGTTATTTGAATTTTAATGATTTCCTGGAAAAAACAATTGCTAAAATGAGTTTGTCAGGACTGCATGACACTTTTGGATAGTGATTTAGATTTTTTCATTATGATATTTTAAAAACTGTGCTATGCATTTTGTTACATTAAACTGCATCAATTAGCTTGTTAGTAGTTCTAATGCTCAACTAATGAGGTTTGAGGTTATTACATCTAAATATCATAGCTCATATCAAAACCATCTTTTCAAAAACAAGTTTGAACCATCTGAAGTTAACGCAGATATATCTGTGTGAATCCTCAGAGCGGACGCATCCTTCAAATGAAGCACTGAATCAAATTGAGACTGACATCAGGAAGAAATTAGCATGCAACACAATCCGTAATTCGGACATGGTGTTCCTCCCCTGTACAGGGGCCTGTGTTTGTGTGCGCTGGCATTACGTCCGCATGACTTGCTGTAATTGTCTGTGGCTGGTTTGTTCACCCCTCGACTCAGTCCCGGTTAACAGACGCTTGAGTGCTTTCTCTCTGACCTACATTAAATTGTATTGCTGATTGTTTCCTTGGCAAAAGTTAATGATCTCGGTGATATAAACCAGAACCATAACTAATCAAAAACACAGAAGCTTCTTGTTTATTTTCAGTTTGTGTTGGTTTGATTTTTGAAGCTTGAATGTGTGTGTGATGGTTTCTCTGGTTGCTAAATGCACATGGAAGTGTAAACTGAGCACAGATACAGTAGGAACTTCTCATCAACTTAAGCTGAAATAACTAAGGAATCTCTCTAAACCCCTCCTTTCTGCAAGTCTGCTCTGATTGGTCAGATGGCCCAAACTGTTGTGATTGGTCTTCTCTGCTCTGATTGGTCAGACGGCCCAGTCTGTTGTGATTGGTCGACCTGCTTACAGCACGTGTCGGGAACTACACCTTTTTAAATATGTATGATGATTTTACACATTATTATTTCCATTGCTGTTGTGTGTGAGTAAATCATAAGTGTGTAAAGACATGCAGATTCACTGCAGTCTAAACCAAGACCATTTTAATGTCCGTTTGAGCATTTCATGACTGTAAAAATGTCATTAAGTCTGTAAAACAGCCTATTAAAACTGTTGATTTAACACCGCACCAAAACCCACAGTGCCACATCCTTTAAAAGGTTTAATTTTGAACTCCAAGTCAAAAGTGGCAAAAGTCTGCTCTTTTAATCCGTAGCAGTGCATCGTTTATAAAATGTACATGTTCTCAAATGTGATGTCTGTGTGTAATTCCACTTCTTTTTTCACTTTTAATAAAGTTTTTTTCTCCCCTGCTCCTCTTCCATTTGTGTGTGATGTTTAACATTCATCCATCCATACGGTCAGACTCCATGATAACCCTCTCCTCATCTCTGTGTCTCTCTATAGCCGGCGGATTTTATAATTCTGAAGGACGGATCTTCTGGTCTAGTCGAGTGTCGTGGAAGAGTTACAGGTCAGAAACTCCCTCCTCTCTCTCCTCATCTGTGTGGTTTGGGGCTTTCGCTCTCTCGCTTGTGCTGAGCTGCGATGACATCACTGCATGAACCCCTCCCTCTGCGGCCGGACAGACTCTCCTGTTGCTGCTCTTGCATTTTAAAGCTGCATGTTTCTTTTTCCTCATTTCTACAGTTCTTTTGGTTGATTTGGAAATCCTTCTCGTCCATCCCAAATTATTTTTTTCTCCTGCTTGGTTGTGTTCTCCCAATTTTCCTGCAGTTTATCCTTCTTTTCTTCGTTTGCAAAAATGGTTTGTTTTGATATCTTCCTTCTCACTTAATGGTTCTTTGCCTTTTATTCCATGTATTATGCTTGAGTTTGTTTTGGGTTTTTTTGGTGAGGATTAAATTCTCTCTCTCTCTCCTCATATATCTTGCTTGTGCTTGATCACTATAATAATGTAATTGAATTTTCTTTGACTTTTAAGCAGAGATGGAAACTCGAGTCTGCGACTTGGACTTGAGTCACACTTAAGTCACAAAAAAATTGACTCATTATATACGCACGTGACTCATCTGAAGGCACACATACTCATCAACCAGTGGAAAAGTGCTGTTATGTAAATGAACAACAAACAGTAACAATATAGCCAAGTCCTACCCTGTGATAATCTCCTACCTTGTGATTAATCTTGGACACCAATGACTTGAGACTTGACATGGACCCCAAAGACTTGAGGCTTGACCTGGACCAAAAGTACTTGAGGCTTGACCTGGACCAAAAGTACTTGAGGCTTGACTTGGACCCAAAGACTTGAGACTTGACTTGGACCCCAAAAACTTGAGGCTTGACTTGGACCAAAAATACTTGAGACCTGACTTGGACCCCAAAGACTTGAGGCTTGACTTGGACCCCAAAGACTTGTGGCTTCACTTGGACCACAAAAAGACTTGAGACTTGACTTGGACCCCAAAGACTTGTAGCTTCACTTGGACCACAAAAAGACTTGAGGCTTGACTTGGACCCAAAGACTTAAGACTTGACTTGGACCCCAAGGACTTGAGACTTGACTTGGACCCAAAGACTTGAGACTTAACTTGGACCCCAAAGACTTGAGACTTGACTTGGACCCCAAAGACTTGAGGCTTGACTTGGACCCATAGATTTGAGGCTTGACTTGGACCCCAAAGACTTGTGGCTTCACTTGGACCACAAAAAGACTTGAGACTTGACTTGGACCCCAAAGACTTGTAGCTTCACTTGGACCACAAAAAGACTTGAGGCTTGACTTGGACCCAAAGACTTAAGACTTGACTTGGACCCTAAGGACTTGAGACTTGACTTGGACCCCAAGGACTTGAGACTTGACTTGGACCCCAAGGACTTGAGACTTGACTTGGACCCCAAAGACTTGAGACTTGACTTGGACCCCAAAGACTTGAGACTTGACTTGGACCCCAAAGACTTGAGGCTTGACTTGGACCCATAGATTTGAGTCTTGACTTGGACCTTGAGGCTTGTCTTGGACCCCAAAGACTTGAGGCTATATACACACGTTTATTTGTGATTTGAGTGGTATGGGTGGTATTGCAAATGCAAAACTCTGCCACAATGTTAGTGTGACCTAAATGGTTGCCATGGCATTTCTAGGTGGTTTTTAAGGTGTTCTGGGTGGTTGCTAGGTGGTTTCCTAAACCCCCCCATCCCGCATCTCAGTGATCTTCTGGTCCCTAGTTATGCCTTGAGTTCATCTTTTAATGTGTGTCTGTGGGAATTATTTTTTTTTTAGCTGTTTTCTGGTCCAGCAGGTGAAAATGGGGTCTTTTGCACCGGGTAGTTCTAGGAACTAGCCACCAGAGTTGTTCCCCGAGAACTAATAATTCCCCTAGGGCCGTTTTCCTGGTTGCTTTCGCATCGGCAGTGGGAACTCTGAAGTGACGTAATCTTGTTGCAGCTCTTGTTGTTGTGACTTTTATTTTGACGGCACTGAGAACACCAGAGCACACAGTGCTCCTATTGTCCATTAGTTTATGATCTGTTTTACAGTCCTGTCTTATACATTATTAGATAGAACTGTTATACAATAAAGAAGACAGTGTATGAAAAAGTATTTGCGTTTGCCGTTTGGTTGATGCCCACTGTCACTAGCTGAGTAGAAGTACATAATCATGTTTTGCTAGTGTTTTGCGTGCATTCATCCAAACAGCATACACTTACGTCACTGATATTTCCTATGGTGCTGGGTTAGACCCTCCTCTGAAGTAGGATCTAATTTAGTTCCCCCAAAAAGACTTCCTAGAACTAAAATCTAAAATTGTTTCTAGTTCCTGCGGTGCGAACACACAAAAAAGCAGGTACTTCCGCTAATAGTTCTAGGAACGATGAAAAGGTTCTTCCGGTATAGGTGCGTTCTGATCACTAAGCAGCACACAACAACAAGAAAACCAGGTTTGGATTGTAGTACTCTCACCCAGTTCTTGTTCTGGATCTTAGTTGAAAGAGATTTGTAGCACATGCTTCAGTGTAACTTGATCCAGAGTTCAGATTTGTTATGAAAGGTGATTTAAGAGCTGTTGTGTTCTTCAGAAGGAACTATAATCCCCGTACAGTAGCTTATTGTTAGTGGGAAGTGAATATTTAAATTGCAGTTAAACATTCTCATCTAGATGGGCGGTTCTTGGCCAAAATTCATTGCTATGTGGGTAGTCAGAAGTCTGTAATGAAATGTATCAGTGTCTGGCTGTCAAAATGAGCATTCACTCTCGTTTGCCAAGTCCCAGACAAACACTGTGGAGGTGCTGGAAGAGCCGGAGGATGCTGGGAGTTTTCACAAAGGAGCCCAGAAGGGTTTTTTGTCCATACTGAACCTTAAATCCGAGCGTGAAATCAGTGCCATGCTAAAGATGGTGCCGTGTTACAATACTGACCATGGAGTGTGACGGTGAGGAGTGTCATGGGGTTTTACTCTTGTTTTAAAGACTCGTCAGGGCAGAAAAAGGCACCTTAATTAACAGGAAACAGGCTGATGTATCACACAATAAAACCGCTGTGTTTATGGAGCTGGTTCAGTGCGACCTGCCGTGAGGGGTCTTTATTCACTGCCAACTGTGTGTTTTATTGACTGATTTTTTAAAATTGTCTGCAGTGATGGAGTTCATTTTAAGTCTCCTTAGGTTTAAAAAGGGTCATTCTACACATTTGTTGAATTTGTTTTTCTATATATAGTGTTGTTAAAGTTATTAACAGTGAAATAAAAAAGAAATAATATAATATAATGTAATATAAAATATGTAATAATGTAATATATTATTTTATAATATAATATAGTAAGTATATTAGTGCAAATTTAATGCAAATTTAATATATAAAACAATTACATTTAAAATGATTTATAATATTACAAAATAATGAATATATTATATTAAGTTTTTTACATATGTATTTATATATTTATATTTGTAGTATCCATTTAGTAGTACTGAATAATAGTTCTGTAAATGTGGGTGGTCATGTATTAAAATTTGCTCATGATTTTGTAAAATAGTAAATTATTTTCATGAGGAGTCATTTTTGCAGTTCAGTTTCTGTAAATAATCTGTGTGGATTTGTGAATGTGAGTATGTCAGTAAATAAGGCTCTTTTGTTATAAAAGAATAAGAAAACCCCTGTTTTTCATGATATGAGAGCTGTGCACAGATACTGAATCCAGAAATGTTGACAGAAACTGAATCTGTCAGTCTGTTTTATTGCTGTTCAACTGAAACTCTGCTCGTGTCGTTCAGAAAGACTGGCCGTAATATAACCCTCCCCTAAACCTGATCGCCCACTGTGTGTGAGATTTATTTATATACAGGCTCTCTTCAGAGAGGAACTGCAGATTCCTGGCTATGTGTACACACACACACACACACACACACACACACACACAGTGTTAATGATCCCCAAGACGGGTGCTGAAATACACACTTGACCACACACACACACACACACACGCATGATGACCATCACTCACTGAAAACAATCCAGTCTTCCCAAGGTTAAGCGGTTTCTCCCACCACACACACACTTGCAGCACCTGCGTTAGAACATCACAGTCCAGACTTCTGCCTCTGATCTCTACCGCCTGTGAATATTTATAGCCTGTGAATATCTAAGATCAGTTCCTCTCTTATTCTCACTGTGTTCTCTTTTTTACTTCTTCTGAAGATCTTTCACACTATATTTAATAATTAGTTCCTGAAGAAAGTCATGTAGATTAGAAAGCAGAATTCACACTTCATATCTGAATGTCATTGCATTAGAGAGCAAAAGGACTTAAAGGTTCTTATAATGCATCATAAGGACTTAGTTTTTTTCAAATTAATGTTCTGCTAAATGATTTTTAATGTAGCGTTTTATAGCATCAAGGGAACTTTAAAAGGTCTCTTATTATGAACTTTAAGATTATTTTGTAGCATCATATAAACTTTAAGTTCATTTATGGCATTATTGGAACTTAATGGTTCTTTTATGGCAAACTAGGAAATTAATGTTTCTTTTATAAACTCATAGGAACTTAAAAGTTTTTTAGGACATCATAGGAACTTAAGTTCTCTTATGTTATCAACTTGGGGTGCGTTCACACTTGTAGTTCGGTTTATTTGGTTCATTTGGTCTGGACCAAAAAATAAAAAAAAATAAATTGAGTCCTGGTCTGATTAGCGTTCAGATTGGCAATTTTATCACCGAACCTAAAAGGCACAGGGATACATTCACAACGTGATTGGTCGATTTTATGACGTATTGCCTATTTTGAGACGGAACTTACCGAACATCCAAAACAATGCTGTGTGCTGAGGTAAATGCGCTTGTTGTGTGTGCGTAGCGGTGCGTAGCCTGCATGTGATGGTATTTTGGCCAGCTGGGAACTCGTGAAGAGCTTATAAAATGTGTAAAGGAGTCAAAACAGCGGCGGGAATCCATCCGTCACACACAAACAATCTGCTGCGTGGAGACGCGCGTCTGATGCCTGTCATGGGCAAACTCGCGACTATGATGAGAGAAAACCGACATGCGTGAGGATTCTGTCCTTTTTAGGGTCTAGTCGTCTTGTGTTTGGTTTGTTTACATGTCTTTGGTCCGTGTTGCGTTCATATATCATTCGAACCGCACCAGAGTTCGTTGGGAAGCGGACCGAGACCCATCTTTTCAGCGGTCTCGGTCCACTTGTTTGGTGCGCACCAGGGTTCGGATGGCTGCGTTCACATATGTTCAAATGAACCGCACTAACCGAGCAATCACACCAGGGTTCGTTTAATCGAACCAAACATGCCAAGTGTCAACGCACCCTTAAAGGTTCTCTTATGGCATCATAGGAACTTAAATATTATTTTTTTACATCATAGGAGCTTAAAGGTTCTTTTATGATATCATACGGACTTAAAGGTTCTCTTATGACTGTATGAACTTGATTCTTTTATGACATCAAAGGATCTTAAAGGTTCTTTGATGACATCATATAAACTTCAAAGTTCTTTTTTGTCATCATAGGAGCTTAAAGTTTCTTTTATGACATTGTAAGATCATAAAGGTTATTTTATGACATCATAGGAGCTTAAAGGTTCTTTTATGACATCATAGGAATTTAAATGTTATTTTATGACATAGGATCATAAAGGTTCTTTTATGACATCATAGGAACTTGTTCTTTTATAAAAATAACAAGTTTTATTTATATAGCACCTTTCCAGTTCTAATGGCTTTATAGGCACTTAATTCATTTATGACATCATAGGATTTTAAAGGTACATTTATGACTATGAATTAAAGGCTATTTATGATATCATGGGAACTAAAAGGTTCTTTCGTGGTATTACAGGAACTTAAAGGTGATTCAGAGGATCTTTTCGTCGACTGAGAACCCAAACACTGTTTGTGAGTTTTTTAAATGAGCGCATGCGTAAGAACAACCCCCCTCCTTCACAGCTTAGTTCGAGGGAACGCCTCCCAAAACTCGTGCACAAGTATTGGAACACGAGTGTTTGTTTACCACCGGCATTCGCTGTGTCGTGTTAGTGGATTCATTATGTCGGACTCACCGCAGGTAACTCATAATCTGCAGTTGTTACTCCTGTCTCCTGACAAAAACATTGCATGCGGCGCCTGTGGAGTGTGGAAAGTTACTGGAGCGCGCAGCCGCGCGTCTCTCACAAGGAACGTCATGGCAGTGATTGACAAGCCAGAGGGCCAATCCGCACACGTCTCTCACAAGGAACGTCATGGCAGTGATTGACAAGCCAGAGGACCAATCGTTTACGAGATGATCGTGTAAACGATTGGCTGATGTTTTTAAGGCCCTACCTCGTGCACAGATGATGTATATTAATAATATTCCTTTCAGTGCACCTAATAAATAGTCTTTTATCAGATAGTAAAGACAGTTTCAAGTAATATTGCAAAAATGTATAAAACAAAACATCCTCTTTAGCACCTTTAATGGTTTTCTTATGATATCATAGGAACTTAAAACTTCTCTTGTATTATAGGAACTTAAAGGTTATTTTATGGCATCTTAGCAACTTAAAAGGTTCTCTTATGTCATCAATCTGTAAAATCCTTTTTTGGAACCTTCATTTTTAAGAGTTTAAACATGCAGATGTTGAAAATTAAGCTTTTCATTTGACTCTTTTGATAGGGCAGCAGAGGTAGTCATTATATTTTACAGTGCAGTGACACGAGAGTGTGTGTGTGTGTGTGTGTGTCCTCTTAAAATGCACCTCACTTTCTTTGCATGTCATTCTGCTCCTTCCTGGAGCTCATGTCGAGCGTGTGTATTTTAAAGGTCTCCGTAGCTCTGCCTAAATATAAGTTTTTACAGGGACTGACCCTTCATCAGGCTTTCGTGTGGTCAAGTCAGAGCTGCCCTGCTCTTTCTGCACAGATGTACGACTGTAATTACATGTGAAGCAGCTATTTTCTGTCCTTTGCATTGGGTCTCCATTACCTACAGTTTCTGTCCTGAAGTTATTTAAGTCATAACCATAGCCGTGCTGCAGCTAGTTTTATTTAGAAGGATATTCTAAAACTTTTTGCAGCTTCTGTAGTGATTTTTATGTACATACAGTGGCCCCAAAAAGTATTTAGACACTTAAAATCTCTGAAGTGTCATTGCAAAATATCAATGAGTTATATTATTTGCATTTATCACAGTTTTTTCCTGCTGTTTATGTTAACTGTTAGATTGTTTGAGAAGTTTTTTTTTTTAAATCTTGTAGTTTCTTTGCATGTGGGCATTAATTGCACGCTGCTGCTCCATAGGGCCGTGATGTCATGAAAGATTCGTCATATTTGATGCCAAACCAAAGACTTTGTGTTCACCACATATTTCTGGGTTTACCGCAGTTCTGCCATAAAAAAAATTTCAATCATCTAATAAAATGTAAACCTTAAATGCAATGCAAGTCACTTTGGATGAATCCATCTGCAAGTTTTGTTTCTTAGTCATGAGTGGACAGGTTGAGTGTGAAAGACAAACTCTTGGAAAGGAAAAACATTAACCTAAAGAACAAACCGCAGTCACACACACACACACACACACACACACACACAGGCCCTTGAAGCATGAGAGGGTGCAGAGAAAGAGAGGGATTGTGAGAGCTGTCAGCGGGCGTAGTGGGAAAGCTGATTCTGGCAGAAAAGCGTTGTGGGTCGGCAGCGAGTGGCATCGATCACTGTGCCGTCTCTGTGAGTGCCAGGACAGAGAGAGAGAGAGGGAGGGGACGGGGCTCAGTTGGCAGACTCTGAATGTTTGAGAGTGGCCACATGGTTGCCCAGTTGGCAAGACGCCATCGTTTATACCCAGCTTGCATTTCTGAGCCTGTGCGTGCAGCGGACACGAAACAGGTGCTCGACGAACTGTAGGCTTCAAGAGTATTAATACAGGAAAAGAGGGCTGTGTCTGCATATGAGATGTGTTTGAAATAGCAGGCAATATGTGTATGTGTCTATCTATTTGTCTGTCTGTCTATAATTGATATTGTTCATTGAAGCTGACTGTATTATGTAGAAGAGTATTGTGAGAAAGAGATCGAGTGAGCGAGTTTATAACCTGCATTCAGATTTAGCATTTTCCTTCAGGTCAGTCCTGTGTTCATAATAAAAAATCTGTTTAAACGTCTGATGTATTATCTTGTCCTTTTAACATTTAATAGGTTTTCCCGTGACTGACAGCGCTAGTCAAAGCATTTGTCATTTGAGTCTTGTTCCGTGTTCACAACAATCCAGTCTTTTCAATATAAAAGTCTTCGCTACTGACTGACACACTCATAAAGACAGTCTTTTCTGCCATCTAATGGCGTAATAATGTAACTTCTGTTGCTGTTCACAGTCAGGGACTATTTTTTCCAGCGGAAGGAAGGCTTTTAGTGAAAGTTTACTTCATGCAAGTTGCATTGTTACATATTCTTGGCTTTCATATTTGTATTGTGTGGTAACCGTTTTATAAAAGCAATAATGTACTCGAGGCTAGAGCTGTATTGTGAATAAGTCATGGCTGAAGGGGTTGCTCCGCTTTGTGCCGTACCTAACAACGCCCTTCAGCCATGACTTATTCATGATACAGCACAGCCTCTCGTACCTTAATGCTTATATATATATATATATAAGCAATTCTGTGCCCCTTGCTCCTCGTTTAATATTCATATTTCATATTCAGGGTAATACCCGACTCTGGGTTCAACTGATCAGGTCTAGCATGTGAATGAATTTTTCTGGGAAAGTACGGTGTGTGTGAGAGGCCATGTCATGTGCACACACTCAGACACACACTTAGGTCGAGCCTTTGTTGATTGTTTGCTGTGTGTGTGTAATTCTCTCCTCACACACACAACAGGGTCTTTGTGTTTGTGTGACCTCCTTTTAGCATTTCTGTACACTGAGGGTCATTGCTAGTGTGTGTTGTGGCCACGTGTGTTTGTTTCCTCCCTGAAGCTGTAAAAGCTCATCTGCCTGTTGATCAATGATTGTTATTTTTCTATGTTGATTTCCGATGCATCAGTCACTGGTGCTGCTGTCCTGCAGAGTCAATGGGGTGTTGGTTTGATTTTCATTTGGGTCTCTTTTCCTTTTGATATCTGAAGCACATTAAAACATCTGATGTATAAAGCCACAATGTGTGTTCAACAACTAAAAAAGTGGTCATATTCTATAGTTTTTCACCTGAAGTATGCTTAAAATGTCAACCAATGGCATTTTGTCAATGTTGACCATAAACATTGAGTTGTATTTGATTTAACAGTCATATTTAAATACATAAGTTAATTAAATGTAGAATGAATGCAATGTAAAGCAAAATAATACATTATTTTATTTTATATTTTGTTTTATATTTTATTTTATTTTATTGTTTTATTTTCAGACTGTAGAAAAGTCTGTTTTCCAGTGATTTTCCCATATTAAAGCCCTGTGTGTATATTGGTTCTTGTTAAATCTATGTTCTAAGGATGCGATAAGTTTCCTCTCTCATGTCATAAGTTTCTCTCTCTCAGATCAGAATGAAAGAAATGAAACGGATGAATCTGGAGAGCCGATATAAGCTGAGCACTGAAGTTTGTAGTCTGTCTTTGCTTGGGGCCTGCGATGTTCCGTTAAGTTTCCTGTGTCTTTATTACATTCCGCGCTCTTCACTCGATTTGTTTTCTTTTGTCTTTCAATCTCTCTGCTCTTTTTCTCCACAGAACAATAAAGTGAAACAAGTATGGAGATCATTTGTAGGAATTTGAAAAAGCTTTTACTGAACACCTGTCAGGATATGCCTGCTTATGAACTACCATATATACAGTCATGGCCAAAAATATTGGCACCCCGTCATTTCAAAATGATTGCAAATACAAATGTTTTGGTATTCTCATATTTATTGATTTTGTTTGAATTGGAACAAAACAAAAAAAGCAGAGTAAAAAAAGACAAATCTGACACATTCCACACAGAACTCCAAAAATTGACTGGACAAAATGATTGGCACCTTTTCAAAATCATCTGGTCACCTGGTGCTGGCAATATAGAAATCACACAGTTAAAATGGGGAAAAAAGTGTGTACCACACTGAGCATAGAGAAAAGAAAGAAGAGTAAAGAATTGTCTGAGGATTTGAGAGCCAAAATTGTGGAAAAGCATGGACAATCTCAAGGATACAAGACCTATTATGCCCCTTTCACAAGATGTAATATAAGTCTCTGGTGTCTCCAGAGTGTGTGTGTGAAGTGTCAGCTCAAAATACCCCACAGATCATTTATTATAGCTTGTCAAATTTGCCCCTATTTGGGTGTGAGCAAAAACACACTGTTTTTGTATGTGTCCCTTTAAATGCAAATGAGCAGCTGCTCCCGCCCCCTTTCCAGAAGAGGGCGGAGCTTGAACAGCTCACGCTTCGGTTGCTCAACAACAACAAAGCTGGAGAATCTCACGCAGACAAAATGAGGATTGTCAGTAACGGTGTTCAGCCTTACATTGTTCAAACCGGAGTCGACACTGATGGAGAGACTCAGGAAGAAGTTACAACTTTTAGAATGAAACTGGACGTTTCTGAACGGTTAGTGGATAAATTTAAGTTGATTCAACTCATCGACTAGCATGTGCCATCATGTTAATCTTTTGTGCAAATCCAGCGTTGAATTGACCCTCGTTTGTGTAGCAGTCCGGCGTAAAATGACGGCATGACAACAACACTCTACTACAACAACTCTTCCTCTTCTCTAAAGCAGCCCAATGATGACAGTAACCCGGGAAGAAGCTCGTTGTAGTCCCTACCAGCCGTTTGTTGTAGTCCTTAAAAAAGCGATTTCTGTAAAAGAAAATATCTCCCTTTGCATTGAACTTTGAGCGTCGTAACTTTGCAGATGTTGTTTATAACAGCAACATTACACACTAACTAAAGTTAAAAAATCATAATCAACCACCCCTTTAACTTCTGTTATTGAATCTACTCATCTGTGTTCACACGTGTCCGTCTGTCCTGAGAGTAACTGTTGGGATTATGAAGCTCAGGTGTCAATGAACATCAAATCAGTTCATGCTTGTGCTCTGATGTTTCCATGACACGTTGCATCATTGATTTAGAGCTGCTTGCCTAGTTGACCATCACTATTACTGTTGCTCATTCTCAGGGTTAGTGATTTCAGCAGTTCAATAATAAAGCATTGAACTTTGATCTAGGACTTTGGTCTGTAAATCATACCACCTACAATACCTGAGCATAAAAGCAGGAACTTTTGCACAGGAAAACACCTCTCAGGTGTTTTTTAGAGAAAGTAACACATCTCTACACATCTCTGTGTCTTAAATGACCAATCACAGTGGAAACTCTTAAACATGGGTTGTCATGAAAATCATTATATCAGGTGTCATTTTCCTGTCCTGAGGTTTAATTGTCATTTCAGAAGCATGCGTTGTGACCTCATATTTTACATGTCCTGGTTTCACTTCCCTGTGCAGATATCAGTTCAGGGGAATTTCCGAAAAACCCACAGGTCCAGTTTACAGTTCATCAGGCAGTGATGTCATAGGTTATCTAGGTTATTGGTTTCTCAATTTTTTTTAAACACCTGAATCTGAGTTCAAGGACACGGGACATGCTGTTTTTACCTCACGGGACAGTGTGCAACAGTGAGCACATGCTATACTAACCGGCTGCCGCTGATAGGGAGCGAGAGGGATGTTTTGGCTTTATCTCACCCATGCTAATTTTGGTCGCTTGTCATCGCATTTCTCTTCTCTCCTTCCAAGAGGCGCTGTTCTGCCTGAAGCTGGGGTCATTTGATACGAATGTTACGTAAATGCTGCTTAACTGCTCTTTACTCACGGCAAAACGTCTTCGAATTATGAATGAATATAAATACTACAGTGAAAGAAGATCTGCATTGGGTTGCATGATATTGGATAAACTGGCATTGCAATATTTTGTTTTTCTGTGATATATATTCATTGCGATATGTAAAAACACAGTAATTTTCTATAACTATTTTGTATTAGAGCTGCATGATTCTGGATAAATTGAAAATCACAATTCTCCCACGATTCTGAACAGACGACTAAACAAAATAACATTTAATTTACTAGAGGTTCTGACAAAATGTTAATTGCTGCAGTCTATTTAAAAACATTTAATTTTTTTTTATTGGTTTGAATGAATTATTCAGTGACTCGCTCATAAGTACTTTAATTTTTTCATTACTGGATGAATCAGCATTTTTAAACGAATCTCTTGAATGAATGATTCAATAATAAAAAAATGTCAACAGTCACTTGTCACAACTTACTGGTGTAACGATGTAATCTATACAATTGTTATTTGAAGCATCAAGTTGCTTTCAAAAAGTGAATTGCTCTATTTTGATTGCTGTTTATATCTATAGACATCAGTGTTTATATCTGAACTATAAACGTTTTTCCCAGTACTTCTGTGGTAGTATGAATGTTTAGCGATTAATCGTGCAGCTCTATTTTGTGCATAGAAAATACAAAGAATAATAACTTTTTTTTGAGTGCAACTCATCTTCTTAGGGTTGAACAGCTTGATAAATTCTAGTTACAAAAACCAAATCAAACCTAAAGTGAACAAATTTTAAAAAATCTTCATAGGTCACATTTTCACTGTTTTTGAACCATTCCGTATTAATTAAAAATAATAATTGTTTTTTATTGTGATTATTAGTAAACAAAATAAGAAATATAATTTTATTTTATAGTACAACTGTGTAAAATTACAATACTAATATTTACGTCTTAATTTCTTTATTTTCAAACATTAAACAGTCAGGCTTTTATTTTGGCGGGTTTCTGGCAAATAAATAAATGTGCGCATGTAAATGAAATCAGTGCCAGACTTCTATGGAAGCTTGTTTCCACCATGAAATAAAAAATAAAAAAGGTAGTTGAGTTTTTAATCTCACAATTCTGACATTTTTCTCAGAATTCAGAAAAAATAAACTCTCAATTGCATGATATAAACTCAGAATTGCATCTTATAAAGTTAAAATTGTGAGATATAAACTTGCAGTTGCATGTTATAATGTCCAATTGTGAGGGAAAAAAGACTGACGTTTTTTTCTCAGAATTGCGAGTTTATAACATGCAATTCTGACTTTATAACTCGCAATTGTTTATATCTCGCAGTTCTGAGAAAAAAAGCCAGAATTTAAAGTTATAAAGTCAGAATTGCATAATTAAAAACTTGCAATTGCGAGGAAAAAAAGTCGCAATTACCTTTTTTATTTTTTTATTTAGTGGCGGATACAAGCTTCCACAGACTTCACACTAAACGAGCAGTGCATATGTTTAATTACATCCTAGCCATATTGCAGCCATTCTGTCATCATCATTGTATCAATAATTATTTAAGTTTTGCAATACAGTGTTTTTTATACTTTGAATAGCATTGTGCATGAATATCGTAGTTATAGAGCACCATGGCGTATATTCAGAATGACTTGAATTATGCTGTTTTGTTCTCATTCCTGTTCGTTGTATGGAAGTGAGCAGAATATGTATATTCATTCTCATTATGTGATTTGTTGTTGTTTGCAAAGTGAACACTTGGCTGCGATTGTTTTTGAGGTTCTCTCTCAGATGTGGAGATCATAGCTCGACTGACAGCCGTCTTTTCTTCCCTTTCTCTCTGTTTTCCTCACAGAGGAAACATCACGCTACCGAAGATCCCGGAGTCCAACATGGCTCTGAGTGTGTTAGGAGTGTTTCTAGGATTACTTCTGGAAGTTTCCACACACGGCCCCTCCAGCGTTCCCAGGAGCTCATGGAAGCAGGATGGTGAGTGAAGGGTTAATTATTTTTTTTCTTGTCAAACATGTTATGGGTGTAAAACGTCTGCAGGCACCACATGTGTGTGCTGATGCTATTTGTGTTAGAAAAGCCACAAATCGAACTTCCTGTGCTGGTGAAACATTTCTAAACTGTATATACTGTGTGTGTATATGTGTGTGTGTGTGTGTGTGTGCATATATATATATATATATAATACACACACACAGTCACTGATTTGTCTTAAAGAAATTAATACTTTTATTCAGCAAGGAGGCATTTGATTGGTCTAAAATTACAATAAAGAAATGTATAATGTTACAAAAGATTCTATTTCAAATAAATGCTGTTTTTTGTACTTTCTATTCATCAAAGTTTCCGCAAAATATGAAGCAGCACAACTGTTTTCAACATTCATAATAATCAGAAATGTTTCTTGAGCAGCGAATCATCATATTAGAATGATTTCTGAAGGATCATGTGACACTGAAGACTGGAGTAAATGATGATGAAAATTCAGCTTTGACCACAGGAATAAATTACATTTTTTTAAATATATTTTAATTTATTATAATAATTCACAATATTACTGCTATATATTATTTTTGATCAGATGGATGGATCCTTGGTGAACAGAAGAGACTTCTTTAAAAACAGAAAAAATATATACCCAAACTTTTCAACAAAAAAAAATTGGTTCCAAATGTTTATCAATTTTACTGGTATTTCACTGTTTGAAGAATTTTTGGGTATAGTATGTCACAGTTTACTTTATTTTGCTATCCTCACTTACATAAATGAACTATAGTGTCCTGCACCCACTAGTAAAAAATATAAAAATTATATCTAGTGTCTGAATAATTTTTGGTTTGACTGTGTATATATATATATATATTTGTATATACAGTATATAGATTACAAGCATGTTTCACCAGCACAGGAAGTTCGATGTGTGGCTTTTCTAACACAAAAAGCATCAGCATACACATGTGGCGCCTGCAGACGTCCCGTCTGGTCTTCGGTTTTCAGCGTCTGTTTTCAGGGTCTCTTTCGAAAACGCTGACGACCTGAGAGCCGCAAGTATGTAGTGAAAACACACACGCATGCACACATCAAACTGGCAGCCAAACACAAACTGAAGTGTGCCAGTGACACATAAATCACTATCTATGAATGCACATGCTCAAATATACATGTAGTATATAAATATTCCTTACCAAGCATAAAGTATTCAAGAACTACAAGCATTGCATTTTGACTTGGTCAGTTGTGTCCTACAGAAGAGGCAATAGTAATCTAAATGGACCCTTTTTACTTTCTTAAAGATGACCTATTATAACCTTTTACAAAGTCTTGATTTTGGTTTTCATGCTTGAACACTCTTATTTTTCCTCATATTCTCCATTGTTGCAGCTCTTCTCTTCCCAATCTGTCAGTAACGCTCTGTTTACTTCCTGTCTCTAGTTCACGAGAACCAGATGAAATTTTTAATCCTCAATGGTGAAATACGTGACTAGAAAAATTGTCTGCAGGTGCATTTGAATTGTTTTAACTAATCATCTTGTAGTTAATGTCATTTCAGTCCTAATTTCTGAGTATGAATTATCATATCCAGTAAAAGTCAACAATACTCAAGCACTGTAAAAGGTTTTGCCACAAACTCAACTGACTGGCTTCTCTCCTGTATGATTTCACTTGAGTCTCTTCAGATCTTAGAACTGTACATGATTTATGAGCTTCTACAACTTTTGACCTCCTATTCTCGCGTAGCCAGACCTTCAGACTGACGGCAGAAGGTCTGGACTCTATCACAGCTTTCATTGGCCAAGGACCGTCCAAGAGGCAGTTTGACTGACATGTAACGCAACCAATCACAGTTCGTTTTGTTCCGCATCAGTTTTAGGGGCGTAAAAGGTAAAGACCAGCGTGCATCTATAAATTATTAATTCAAGAATGTTGTGCAAGTTTACTGCAACAATGGAGCCGCGAACTTCACATACATTTGAAAATCCAGCGTTTAGTTGATCCTGGTAAGCATTGTTAACGTTGTAAACACGCCGCCGTTCTTCTTTCACGAGAGGGTTTGGCGTCACGGCATTTGTTTCCAGCCATTAAAGAACGCAACACACGTCTCCCGGACATCCTGTAGAATTCAACCAACCAGATGACGACTTTGAAAATCCTGAAGTGTTTCCAGTTAAGTGTGCCGTATGCATCAGATGTTCAGCCAACGGTCCGTGGGCGTGACGTCTGAGGCTGAGACTGTTGACCTCCTAACTGAACTCCTTTCCACAAATTGATCATAGAAATCAAAACAATATAAAACAGTTTTTTCTTAATCTTACGTGCAAACAATAAGTTCAACCATATTCTAAGTACTCTCTCAATATTCAAAGTGCAAATAGAGACCCAATTTCAAAATGATGAGAGACCCATCAGGGAGCTGCTTTCAAAATGCGGGGTATTGAAATCGTGTTTGAATGCACGTGTTCGCGGTTTACTTTCGCTTTCTATTTTGTGATCGCGTGTACTCTGTGATTAGGAAGCGGCGGTGCTGAGCGCACGTTCTACAAAATAAGACATTTATCAGATGCTTAGACTCTGTTGTGCAACGAATCCTCCGCCATGGTCTTGTCGGTCATGTCATCACGTGATCAGTGAACTCTTGATTCCTGCTGAACTACATACGACTCTGCAGCTCGTCTTGGATGAGCTGGATGGGATTAATGTGACCGTTATCCAACTGAATTAAATGATTTTTATTTCTATAAAAATCAAAACGACAGTGGAGGCGTAATGTTAATGTAGTGGTGGCATATTCTATCCTAATTTCACCCTCACGCCTCCTTCATGGCTTTTCACCTCGACGAGAAATCTCATCACGTGGCACAAGATCTATTGATCTATTAATAACAAAAAAGAAGCATTAACAAATGGCTTTTGCTGATCTGAATGTGACTGAGCATGACAAACACACGTTTGGATGGAGATGTTACAGTTTTATTGAGCTGAAGATCAAATGAATGACTCATGAGTTGACCGCTGCTTTATTGGGAGCAATAAATCAACTGCTGCTGCTTTCATAGAAGTTCAGGATCTCTTCTGGAACAGATTCAACCACAACCAGCTGGAGAATTATATTTTTACTGTTCAAATTACTCTTTTAGAAGTTAATTTAATTTTAAATATGCATGTATTCATTCAGCAGATGTAAATAGTTGCAAATGTTCCAAATCTATAAATCATCTCCAGAAAATGTTCTACATCTTTATTATTTCATCTTTATTAAACTGTTTTCAACATTGATAATAATCAGAAATGTTTCTTGAGCAGCAAATCAGCATATTAGAATGATTTCTGAAGGATCATGTGACACTGAAGTCTTTCAAAATACTATTTTGAAGTTTATTAAATTTTAAATGTGCATGTATTCATTCAGCAGATGTAAAAAGATTCCAGAAAATGTTATATATCTATATCATTTATTTTCCAGCGGTTTTTCTCCTTGAATTTTCCATCTTCTCAATTCTGTCGTGGTCAGATATGTCTGCTCTTTATTTTCCAGCATGATCTCGGCCAGTACCCACAAATCCTGTCTGATGTGAGCCAATCTGTGTGTTTCTGTAGATGTGAACCTGCTTGAGTTCTGGGAGCCGGACGTGTTCAACTACACGACTCTCCTGCTGAGCGAGGACAGAGGTGTGCTGTACGTGGGCGCTCGAGAGGTCATCTACCAGCTCAACATAACCAACGTGTCAATCAAGAGCAACCAGGTGTGAATTATTCCTGCCTCATAATTCATAATGTAGCTGAAATGTCTTTTTAAGACTCTTTCTGTTAGTCACAAGCAGTGCTCAGTGTTGTTTTCAACCCGTGTGATGTTATATTGACTGTGTTCTGTTCCAGCTGATGTGGAAAGTTCCAGAGAACGACATGTCAATGTGTATTTTAAAGGGCAAATCTAAAGAGGTAATGTGGAAAAATGTCCTCGATCTGAATTTTTTATCACTGACGGTGGAATCTTTGTAAATATGAGGATACTTTTATCTGTAACCGAAATGTTTTTTGTGCTTATGTGATAGACGGACTGTCGAAACTACATTCGAGTTTTGCAAGTCGTGGATGAAGATAATCTGTATGTTTGCGGGACTCACGCGTTTCAGCCTCTCTGTGATTATCTGGTGTGTACAACTCTTATGAAACCTTCAAAAATATTTAAAGTGTCAGCCAAGCTTACCAGCAAACACTCAACTGTGTAAGATGTTTGCAAGTTTGTACTTGAGCAATAGTAAGCGCCCACTTTTTGTCGGCATCGGTTCCGGAAATCTATTTTCTCCAAACAGATTTCAAGAAATTCTTCAATAAAGACTTTTAAGTTTTGAACCAAACCAACCAGCTCACAGATAAATAACATTACAAACATTTCAAATAACATTTGAGTCAAAGAAGTATTTGAAAATTTTGCTTTGTGAGCATCTTTTATGAAGGAATGAGCTACTCTGCACATAAAGTATTACAATAATACGACCACAACAATGATAACACTGAGAATTATTAAATCCAGCTATTAAATGTAGTTTATAAAAAAAATTGGTAACACTTTACAATAAGGTTCATTAGTTAATGTATTAACTAACCATGAGCAATAAATAGTTTGTTCATGTTAGTTTACAATGCATCAACTAATGTTAACAATATTTTAATAATGTGTTAGTAAATGTTGAAATTAACATTAACAAAGAGTAATCAATGCTGTAGAAGTACAGTTCATTATTAGTTCATGTTAACTAATGTAGTTAACTAATGTTATCTAATGAACCTTATTGTAAAGTGTTACCAAAAATTTTAAATGACACTGGAGAGCAATCTTTGGAGAACAATCTAGTGATATATATATATACAGTGGGTACGGAAAGTTTTCAGACCCCCTTCAATTTTTCACTCTTTGTTATATTGCAGTCATTTGCTAAAATCATTTGTTCAATTTTTTCCCCTCATTAATGTACAAACAGCACCCCATATTGACAGAAAAACACAGAATTGTTGACATTTTTGCAGATTTATTAAAAAAAGAAAAACTGAAATATCACATGGTCCTAAGTATTCAGACCCTTTGCTGTGACACTCATATATTTAACTCAGGTGCTGTCCATTTCTTCTGATCATCCTTGAGATGGTTCTACACCTTCATTTGAGTCCAGCTGTGTTTGATTATACTGATTGGACTTGATTAGGAAAGCCACACACCTGTCTATATAAGACCTTACAGCTCACAGTGCATGTCAGAGCAAATGAGAATCATGAGGTCAAAGGAACTGCCTGAAGAGCTCAGAGACAGAATTGTGGCAAGGCACAGATCTGGCCAAGGTTACAAAAAAATTTCTGCTGCACTTAAGGTTCCTAAGAGCACAGTGGCCTCCATAATCCTTAAATGGAAGACGTTTGGGACGACCAGAACCCTTCCTAGAGCTGGCCGTCCGGCCAAACTGAGCTATCGGGGGAGAAGAGCCTTGGTGAGAGAGGTAAAGAAGAACCCAAAGATCACTGTGGCTGAGCTCCAGAGATGCAGTCGGGAGATGGGAGAAAGTTGTAGAAAGTCAACCATCACTGCAGCCCTCCACCAGTCGGGGCTTTATGGCAGAGTGGCCCGACGGAAGCCTCTCCTCAGTGCAAGACACATGAAAGCCCGCATGGAGTTTGCTAAAAAACACCTGAAGGACTCCAAGATGGTGAGAAATAAGATTCTCTGGTCTGATGAGACCAAGATAGAACTTTTTGGCCTTAATTCTAAGCGGTATGTGTGGAGAAAACCAGGCACTGCTCATCACCTGTCCAATACAGTCCCAACAGTGAAGCATGGTGGTGGCAGCATCATGCTGTGGGGGTGTTTTTCAGCTGCAGGGACAGGACGACTGGTTGCAATCGAGGGAAAGATGAATGCGGCCAAGTACAGGGATATCCTGGACGAAAACCTTCTCCAGAGTGCTCAGGACCTCAGACTGGGCCGAAGGTTTACCTTCCAACAAGACAATGACCCTAAGCACACAGCTAAAATAACGAAGGAGTGGCTTCACAACAACTCCGTGACTGTTCTTGAATGGCCCAGCCAGAGCCCTGACTTAAACCCAATTGAGCATCTCTGGAGAGACCTAAAAATGGCTGTCCACCAACGTTTACCATCCAACCTGACAGAACTGGAGAGGATCTGCAAGGAGGAATGGCAGAGGATCCCCAAATCCAGGTGTGAAAAACTTGTTGCATCTTTCCCAAAAAGACTCATGGCTGTATTAGATCAAAAGGGTGCTTCTACTAAATACTGAGCAAAGGGTCTGAATACTTAGGACCATGTGATATTTCAGTTTTTCTTTTTTAATAAATCTGCAAAAATGTCAACAATTCTGTGTTTTTCTGTCAATATGGGGTGCTGTGTGTACATTAATGAGGAAAAAAATGAACTTAAATGATTTTAGCAAATGGCTGCAATATAACAAAGAGTGAAAAATTTAAGGGGGTCTGAATGATATATATATAAATTTATTCATATTAATTATATATATATTATTCTATTATATATTATTATAGAATGTATAATTACTTTGAATTAGCCTTTTTTATATTTTTATATATTTTCATTTTAAAGTTTTATAATCGTTTAACTTTAGAGCTCAAAAATTACTTATTTATTCTATAATATGCTGTTATAGTATTATAAGTGTGTGAGTGTGAATCACAACGTAATTCTTGATGAAATTAAAAAGATTCACACACCAAAATGAGTCAATATACGTGACGAGAGAGAGGTGTTGAATTGCATTATGGTTTTGGTTAACAATAACAACATTGGGATCTTTACTTTTGGGAACTCAGCTGTTTCGCTTTATAGTTTTAAACACAAAAGTAATATTATCAATTTCAATATGTGTGGTATTTTGGTTTGTCTCTGTATTGTCAGAACTTCCCTGATATTTTGATAACAATGGCTCAGTTACTAATTTTCTGAGTTTTAATACAATAGTTTCCTCATTCTGTTGCCGTATAGGGGCTTTAGCACCGGGTAGTTATAGGATCTAGCCACCGCGGTGGTTTCCTGAGAGCTAATAGTTCCCCTAGTTTTCCTGCTTGCATTCGCACCGCCACTAGGAACTCTGAAGTGACATAATCCGCTCTTGTTGTTGTGACTTTTATTTTGATGGCACTGAGTACACCAGAGCACACGGTGCTCCTATTCTCCATTAGTTTATGATCTGTTTAACAGTCCTGTCTAATACATTATAAGATAGAACTGTTATACAAAGAAACTAGACGGTATATGAAAAAGTATTTGCGTTTGCCGTGTGGTTGATGCCCACTGTCACTAGCTGAATAGAAGTACACTGCCTCCAAAAGTTTGGAAACGCCCTAGAAAAGTGGGGTTTTGGACAATATTGGCATGAATCCTTTTTAATGTGTGATAATTTTGCACTGATAAGGGACAACACAAACTACGATAACATATTTTATTACATAAACAGTTTATACATAGAAAAAAAACTTAAATTTTCGATTCATCAAAATATTCAGCATTAGCAGCTATCTGACCTAAACTGGGTTCTAATTGGTTCATTGCATTCTAAATTTAATTGGCAATCAATTGTTGAAGCTATTAAGGTGTGCTGACCCAAAAATCTTTTACAAACCTGGGCCAAGTTTAAACCAGTAACCAGATCACAGCTGGCAATGGGGCATGTCTGACTTTGACATGTATATATTGCCATTATTATGTAATCAAAATGAAAATTATTATTGCTGGTCTTCAATGATAATGTAAATTTAATGTAATGTATTTGGACCAAAAAATGATAAGGATTTATGCTGATATCGTCCAAAACCACACAGGGTGTTTCCAAACGTTTGGAGGGCCGTGTACATAATCATCAAATTTTCTCCTTAGTGTAAAGGTTGAGAGGTCCATCTATCACTGTTTTCCATGTTTGTAGAGTTAGTTTGTGAAGTAAATATATAGGCTATAACCTGTGTGTCTACATAGCTTTTTTTTTTAAAATAGCGCTAGTGTTTTGCGTACATTTACGTCACTAATAGTTCCTATAGTGCTGGGTTAGACCCTACTCTGAAGTAGGAGATAGTTCCCCCAAAACGAGTTCCTAACTAAAATCGTTCTTAGTTCCTGCGGATTGAAAACGGCAAAATCTGGGTACTTCCACCAATAGTTCTAGGAACTATGAAAAGATTCCTCTGGTGCAAAAGCCCCTAATGACGGACAACAGGATCATATGACTCTGTAACCCGATCTCTTTATTTACATTTACGCATTTGGCTGAGACTTTTATCCAAAGAGACTTGCATTGCTTTTAAGGTGATGCTTTATATCTGTTCCATTACTTATTTCGCTTTTACACGATACATCGGCCACCATATCGGTATCGGCCGATATATGTTCATTTTTAATGTTATCGTTATCGGCCTGATAATTTGGCCGATATATTAAAAACCGATAAGTAATGGATTATTTCCTTCAGCTGAGACACTTCAGATGCACACTGTTCACCATGATGGTTTTGAGTTGCTTGAAATATGATTGAAATCACTTCAAAAAGGAAAATACAGTTAAGTTCAACATATGCAGCACAAGTCTGTCATATAAGTTACATAATATTATAATGAGAACATTATAATTGTGTGCTTGGGACATGGCTTTTAATGGTAAGACTTTTGTTTTTGTAATCAGGCTCTCAAAAATTATATAAAAATTTTGATTTGGTTTTATCGGCCGATATATCGGTTGTCGGCTTTCAAATATAAAGAATTATCGGTTATCGTATCGGCCAAAATTTTCATATCGGTGCATCCCTACTTTAATGGAACTTTCTGAAGTCTTTGAGATTCTACCGGCTCATTTCTCTTTAGTCTCTGCAGAATTTCAGTTTGCACAACAGACCAGAGGATGGCAGGGGGAAATGCTCCTTTGACCCGGCCCAAAGTTTCACTACTGTAATGGTTGGTAAGTTCACCTGCAGTTTCCTTCTGTTACCTGAAGCACATCTGCAGGACACTCTCAGTGTTTTGTCTGGTATTCTTTATATGCTAATTTTCCAGTAAGAGTGAGTTAACTGCTTGTGTTTCCTGTTCAGATGGCGAGTTGTACTCGGGAACCGCTTATAACTTCCTGGGCAGTGAGCCGATCATCTCTAGATCTTCTCCGTCTCAGAGTTTACTGCGCACAGAGTATTCCACATCCTGGCTCAACGGTACGCCGCAAATGTTTCCACGACATAAACAATGTACTGTAGAAGTACATATAGATATACAAGTAGGCATAGTGTGAGCGTGTTCTCGCTGTGCTGTCAACTTTAGTCTCATTTACCTAACATATCTGCTATTAAACACATTTCTCATCTGAAACTTATTTAAACTTCGTATTAAATTTATGATAAAATATTGTGTAATTTATCAGAAACAAAACTCGAACTCTTCCGCCATCTAGCTTTAAAATCAATCACGAGGATTCATGATTCTGGGTCACATGACCATGAACGATTAAAATTACTTCCTTGAAGTGACTATCACATGTACCCTTTGCTAACGGACTTGTGAAAGGGATTCAATTCATTTGGAACACCCCTACAAATAGCATCCCCTTCCTGAAGTGGCCTTCAAGGGTGCAAAAACGGCTTTTGGAATTCGCCCACGTTCACGTTCACACTCACTCAGGCCACAAATGACAAAAAAATCATCCTCATTATGAACTCCGTTCCAGGGTTATTATTGTCAATGAAAACTAAAACCAAAATTATTAAAAACATTGATGTTAATTGAAATAATACTGAAAAAATAAAATAAAATAAAAAATGAAATGAAATAATATAAAATGAAATGAATTAAAATGAAATAATTAAANAAATAATACTGAAAAAATAAAATAAAATAAAATAAAAAATGAAATGAAATAATATAAAATGAAATGAATTAAAATGAAATAATGAAATTAAATTAAACTATTATCTAATATATTTTTATTTCATATAAAACTTACTAAAACTAAATGAAAATTAGAAATGTTGTCTTGGCAACCAGTGTTATTTTAGTATCATTGATATACTATACTATAATTTTTGTTAATATTTTGAATGAGATTTTTTTTTTTTTCTGTTTTCATTTTAATTTTAGTAATTTTTTTTGTGCGTTTTCATCTTTTTTATTAGTTTTTGTTAGTTTAAAAAAATATATATATGTTAAATAGTTTTTAATTCAGTTTTAGTTTGTCATTTTAGTACATGAATTTAAACTAAACATAAATGAGAAATGTTGCTGTGGAAAATAGCTGAAATAAAGTGTATTTTATTTTAAGTAATGTAAATATTTTTTATGGTTTTAGTTAACGATGATAACCATGTTGGCAACTAACTTAAGTTTAAGGTTTTTTATTTTATGTCAGTTAATGTTTATATTTTATTTCAAGTAATGAAAATGTTTTTTGTATGGTTTTAATTTTGGTTTTAGTTAATAATAATAATAATAATAATAACCTTGTTAGCAACTAACTGAAGTAAGTTTAAGCTGAAACTGGAAATAAATAAAAATTTAAAATAAAATAAAACCTAAATAGTAATATTTAAAAATAAAAAATAACAAAAATGACCAAAGCACATAACAAAATTACTAAAAAAAAATAAAAAATATTAAAATGAAAACAGAAATATAAAGATAAAGCTAATTCAAAACATTAATAAACCTATAACAGTATGTTAATAATACTAAAACAGCACTGCTCAGTTGTGACTCTTCATCATGTGGTTCTGGTTGCCTGTTCAGAGCCCAGTTTCGTCTTCGCCGATGTGATCCGAGAAGGGCAGAACAGTCTGGATGGAGATGACGATAAGATTTACTACTTCTTCACTGAGGTGTCGGTGGAGTACGAGTTCTTCGGCAAGCTTCTGATCCCCAGGATCGCACGAGTTTGTAAGGTGAGAGCAGCCATCTTATCTCTTAATCTTAATCTTAATCTTACTCAGCTGTGGCTGACACAAGATAACTGTCATTTCTCACTGACGCCAGTGTTTGCTAGAAGTAAATATTTGTCATTTGGCATTTAGTTTCCAATGAAGGCAAGAAAATGTATTTGTTCCGCATGGTTAGGTTTTTTCCTCTCAGTAAAAGTCATCAAACTTCCCTCTTTGTCACCTCTGATGAAGGTTTCTATCTCATCATCTTTTCTATATCTGATGATCTCATTTTATGTTTTTCATTCTTGCTTTATCTGTCAGCATCTTGTTTTCAGTTTCTTTGTTTACTACTAGAGAATCAACATGTGATCATATGTCATTTTCGTTACATAAAAAACATTCAGAGCTGAAGATTACTCAAAGATGTTCTTGCAAGCCACAAAGTTTGGTGCATATTAGTGTTGTCAAAAGTACTGACTTCGGTACCGAAATTTTAAAAATGTGACTCTTTGAGCGCTGTTGAGCGGATTCGTAAACACCTCTGATTGGCCATTGTGTTCACACACTCAACAGACACATCTGTGATTGGCTACAATGATCAACGCTTCAAAAACAAGCTTTCAACTTTCATACAATAGTCTGAAAACCACACAACCTTGTGCTTGAGACTGTTGTTAGTTTTAGTTCCAGTTATATTTAAATATTTATTTTATGTAAATGACACCATGCAGATGTAACATTGTAAAAAAAAAAATATCTACAAAGTGTGTCACATCTCTCACTATGACAGGGTGATCTGGGAGGCCAGCGGACCCTACAGAAGAAGTGGACATCGTTTCTGAAGGCTAAACTGGTTTGCTCCATGCCTGAGCTCAACTTTGTCTTCAATGTGGTTCATGATGTGTTCATTCTGAAAGCCCCTCACTGGAGAGACACCGTCATCTATGGGGTCTTTACATCTCAGTGGTGAGCTTCAGCATATTTGATTATGGATAGTTGAAGAGCAAAAATAAAACTCACACAGTGCTAAATGAGCATGTGTGGCATTTAAAACCACTTGTTCCAGTTATGCTTGATTCATCTGTGAATCATAACATTGGACTGATGCAAAACAAAAGAAGTGGTACAACTGGATTTTGTCTATGCATAAGGGAAATGCATTTCTTGTTTCTCTGTGTTTCAGGGGGAATGTCGGTCTGTCTGCAGTGTGTGCCTATAACATGAGTTCAGTGCATGAGGTCTTCTCCAAAGGGAAGTACATGCAGAAGGCCACGGTGGAGCAGTCCCACACCAAGTGGGTTCGATTTAATGGTGTCCCCCCGAGTCCCAGACCCGGAGCGGTTAGTATTTTCCCAAAGCATGGATTTCAGTGGTATATATCTGGATCCTTAAGTTTAAAGGGTGCTGGGAAAGGGAGTTAGTCATGTAAATGAGGGTCAAAAAATGAAACAAAATAAAATAAAAATTAATAAAATATTTTTAAAACAAAATAATAAAATTGATTAAAAAAAA
>RJVU01023003.1:2923374-2935092 GCA_003731715.1 Anabarilius grahami
TAGCGGTCCTAATAATTGTTGGTCCTTTTTATGGATAATTTTTATGACTATATTGCATATAAAGTTTTTTTTTTTGGTATTATGGTAATTAGAATATTAAGAAGAAATCTGCTTAAATGTCAGGAAAACAATGTGTCACAAAATGTATTAAAAAACTTCAATTCAAAAATTCAAAAGGGAAAACAAGATTGTTTTTCGTGCCCCACTGATGTATTTCCTTTTGTTTTGAACATAGTCTCTTGATTTTGGTCATTTTTTCAGAAGAAACAAGTCATTTTCCTTCTCCAGTAAGTGTATCCTGATGTCAGGATGTTTAGATATTGCTACTGGAAAACAAGACAAACACTGAGGAAGAACATCATTTTTTGCAGTGTGGGTCCGACCTGAAGTCAATACGAGTTTATTGGCGATTGATGTTTTTTGACGGCGTGTGATTTTAAATCTCAGGGATGATTTCAGTATCACACATGCAGGATTGCATTTAAAGAGGAAGAGGAAGTGCTCTGGAAGACTGAAATGGTCTAGAACGCTCAGAAACGGAGTCAGACAGCTGAAATGGGTTCCTCGTCATTATAAACGAGACCAAAAAATGTCTAAACACTGTGATGTGTGTGTTGCACAGCTTCCTGTGGTTGTTTCTGCTGTTGCTGCAGATGAAATGTTTGTTTGAAGCGAACGCTTTCACCTGCTTTTGTTTCAGACAGAGAGAGGGCTGCTGATCACATGACTGAACATTTGTACAGAATAAATGTTTTTGACTGAAGTCCACAAATGTGAGCTTTGAGAACTCTTTTCTTAAAGAAGCTTTATGTTTTAGGTATTTTTGAAGATATTATATTATTTAAATATGTTGGCAATAATAGCATTAACATCACAAAAAAATGTCAAGAAACCCCAAAGTTTAAAGAAAAACAAATTATTTATTTTTTGCTTAAACATTCCATTCTATTTTCTTTTTTGACATGATTTCATGACATAAATTGTGGATACTTTTCATGACTTTATTGCATATAAGGTATTTTTTTTACATTATGGCAATTAGAATCTTAAGAAATTTGCTTAAATGCCATTGAAAGTAATGTCACAAATATGTTTATATATATATATATAATCTGTTTTTGTTTTGTTTTTATTTTTTGGTGAAATGCAATTACCTCCTAAATTTAAAGTATCTAATATTTTTTGGCATAAAAAGGACCATTTTTAGGATTTTTTTTTTTTCATTTTGGCAGTATTTTGTGACACTGATTTTAATGCACAATATATATATTCAATAAATTGTGTCCCGACTGGATAATTTTCACGACTCTGTTGCATATAAAGTATTTTTTATGATGTTAATTTAAATATTAAGAATAAATCTGCTTAAATGTCATGAAAATAATGTCACAGATGTTTATTTTCATAATGCAAAATACAATTTCTAGTCATTTTGTTCTTTTTTTAACAGTGATGTTAATAAAAAATAAATAAATAATTAATCTCCTGACAGGATAATTTTCATGACTGTATTACATATAAATACATACTTTTGGCATTATGATGATTAGAATATTAAGAAGAAATAAAAAAAAAATCTTTTTATTTTGGGGTGAAATATCAATTACCTCCTTAACTGAAAGAAAATCTAATATTTTTTGCATAAAAGGACCATTTTTTATGACATTCTTTCTTTTTTTGGCATTTTGCAGTATTTTGTGACAGTGATTTTAATGCACACAACAACAACAACAACAACAACATAAATTGTGTCCTGACTGGATCATTTTCATGACTGTATTGCATATAAAGCATTTTTTTTTATTGTGTTAACTCAAATATTAAGAATAAATCTGCTTAAATGTCATGAAAATAAGGTCACATATTTATTTTCTTAATGCAAAATATAATTTCTTGTTTTTGTTTTTGTTGTTTTCTTTTTTGCATTTTGCCATGTTCATGACAGGATCATTTTCATGACTGTACTACATATAAATACACACTTTTGGCATTACGATAACTAGAGTATTAAGAAGTTTTTTTTTTCTTCTTCTTCTTCTTTTGATTTTGGGGTGAAATGTGTCCTGGGCGTTTGACGTTGTGTTTGGTTTGACTGTTCGCTCCTCACTCGTTCTTCTAAAGGCCTCTCCTGCCGTTTCCCTCTGTCATTCCCTGCTTTCCGCGTGGCGTTCCTGAATCTGCTGTCCATCTCTGATTCTCAGCACACTCTTGTATTTGTCTCTCTCCCTCCATTTCCTCCTTCCACTTCCTCTTTCCTGCACAGCATCCTTGGCTGTTCCTCCTCCCCCCGTCGACGTCCCGTCCCTGCCCAGCTCCGGCGGACGCCCCTCTGTCCTCCCTTCCTCCTCCTCCTCCTCCTCTGTGGCGGGGCCGCGGCTGATCCCCCCTCTCTTGAGAGAGCAGTCCTGGGCCGTTCACCCTCACCAGGCCTTTCTGCTCTTCTGCCTGGCTCTGGGTGAGTGGTACCTTTGACCTCTGACCCGTTTCCCTCTGCTCACTCTCTCTCTTCAGTCTTGTCTCAATACTCCTCCTGCAATGAGGAGCCAGATTATGGGAAGGAAGTCTCATTGGAAGAGTATTTAGACAAGTGTTTGTGTGTCTGCATGTTCTGCACACCGTCTGATGCCTAAAATGTACATTCCAATTTTTCTTTTTACTCCTTTGTTTTCAAAAAAGAGCATGAGGAACGAATAACAAAGAGATTCACTTCTTTAGACTTTTCTTTTACAGTAAATAATTTTAGAATTTTCAAACTTTTGTTCAGATCTTAATTTATGATTATGGTTGAGCTTTTGCTGCGTTTGTATTATTGTTTCACCTGAAGACGCGAGTCTTAATCTGTAAATTGTGAAAAGTGCGAGAGAAAGCGTCTGACTGAAGGATCACCCGAGTCGTGTACAGTGTAAATATACTGTATGTACATAAGAAAAACTGAAGATGTATAAAGTTTCTTCAAGTCGTTTTTGCTAGAGAGCCTGAATTAAAGTTTGAATTGCTTAAACTTGTGAAATGCTGTTTATTGTGTTCAGATGTGTTAGTGAAGTTTGAAGTGCCTCTATTATGCCATTTTAAAAGTCCCTAATATTGTTTTGGAGTCGACAACAGGTTTACATGCATCCAAGGTCAAAAAACACTTTATTTTCTCATAATACACATTGCAGCATCAGCTCTTTTCTCACAGTGTCTGAAACGGTTCATTAAATGATCCGTTCTCTCGAAACTCCACCTTTCTGAGAGCCTGCTTTGTAGTGATTGGTCGACTGCTTACAGCTCGTGTTGTAAACCAAGTAGCCATTACCATATATGGATTTCAGCACTTGATACACAGCGATATGAACAGTAAGGATGGCGTCGGTTTTACCGTATCAATTCCAGCACGAGACTCCATCTTGGAAAAAGTCCTTGTAAAGTGGTTTTGCTTTGGCAGCAGAAAACAGCGTCGTCTCAACATGAACAACACGAACCAAACTTCCAGTCTGAGCTACAGCTACTGTGTTTGTGGGCGGGGCAAAGTAGATGATGTTCGAAAGCAGCCAATGAAAACCATAGGTTTCTCCATTATGCAAACGTTACAAACCTACATAGGCTCAGCAGGAAGTAAGACTGGAATTACTGACGACTCGTTTCAGGCAGTTCAGAATCACTTGTTTTTCACTTGAGACAATAACTATGATCTTTGAAACTCTGCTGATCTTTTATATTCACAAACAGCTCTATCACACACTACGTGAAAGGGAATATCCCAAAAAAAACATAATTGGGGCACTTTAACTGGCTAAAACTAATAACACTTACAATCTAAGTAATAAATTCATCTTTACAAATATAAAATGCACAAATCTATTCAAATTTGCTTGACTTTATCTAAAAAAAAAAAAGTTCTAAAGTATTATTTGTGCTATTGTACAGAAGTTTGGGGTCAGGAAGTCTCTTCTGCTCACCAAGACAGTATTTGATCAAAAATAAAGTACAATTGTGGAATATTATTAAAATTCAAAATTGCTGTTTTTTATGTGAATATATATTAAAATGTAATTTATTCCTGTGATCAAAGTTGAATTTTCAGCATCATTACTCCAGTCTTCAGTGTCACATGATCCTTCAGAAATCATTCTAATATGATGATTTGATGCTCAAGAAACATTTATGATTATTAACAGTTGTGCTGGAAAGCGTGATCCTTTTTTGTCATATTTTGTCATCTTTACTGTCACTTTTGATCTTTCTGAATAAAAGCATTCATTTCTTTACTGACCCCAAACTTCTGAACAGTACTGATGGATAAATCATGTTTAGCATCTTTGAAACGACATCACTATCATTTTACACATTGAGATCTATTGCGTTATCAAGAGAGGCAGTGAATCATTAAACGAGCGTGACACACGTGACAACTTTCATGTTTAAAGAACGTCACCTGCTCGGTACAAGTTCAGCTTGATTGACGGCAGTTGGCACAGACTAAATGTTTGCAGTAGTGTGGTAATCTGCTGCGCAAGATATTTCAGATGGTTTAAATGTGAAGCTCATGTTTTTGTTAAAGCACTTTATATTATTGTTCATAACACACAATTGTGTTATTTGTAGCTCAAGCCGTGAGTAGAGCAGTGACACTATTAATGCCAGGGTCATGGGTTCGATTCCCAGATCATGATCTGATATGAATGAATATCTTGAATGCAGTGTTAGTCACTGGATAAAAGCTTCTGACATATGCATAAATGTATTTGAGCTAAAGAATATCTAAATCGTCTTATAAGGTGAAACTCATTTTTTAGTTGGATGAGCTGTTATTCATCACCAAATTATTTTTCTATCTGTAAACTGTCACTTTTTTTATCCTGTGTTTACTGTGAAAGTTACCAGGTCACAAGTTCAAATATTGGATATAACTTTGCACAGACAAGTGATTGTGTGTCGACTCGTACTGTATGTGTCTGTGATTTTATCCTGTACCAGTGAAATGTTTTTCAGAAAAACTGAGACAAGTCAGAATTTAAGGAAGCTTGTTTCTGCCACAGAATAAAAAATAAAAAGGTAATTGTGACTTTTTATCTCAATTCTGTCTTTATTTCTCACAATTCTGAGTTTTTAAATTGCAGTTCTGATTTTTGTCTTGCAATTCTGACTTAATTTCTTGCCATTCCGAGTTCATATCTTGAAATTCTGACTTTATTTATCACAATTCTGAGATTTTAACGCGCAATTCAAACAATTTCATCACAATTCCAAGTTTTTAACTCGCAATTCTGACTTTATTTCTCACAATTCTGTTTGTCTTGCAATTCTGGCTTAATTTCTTCCCATTCCGAGTTCATATCTTGAAATTCTGACTTTATTTCTCGAAATTCTGAGTTTATAACTTACAATTTAGACATTTTTCTAGCAATTCCAAGTTTATATCTTGCAATTCTGACTTTAGTTCTCACAATTCCGAGTTTATATCTTGAAATTCTGACTTTATTTCTCAAAATTCCAAGTTTATAACATGCAATTCAAACAATTTTCTCGCAATTCTGACTTTATTTCTTGAAATTCTGAGTTTATAACTCACAATTTAGACATTTTTCTAGCAATTCCAAGTTTATATCTCGCAATTCTGACTTTATTTCTCGCAATTCCGAGATCATAACACGCAATTCAAACAATTTCACCACAATTCTGAATTTATATCTTGCAATTCTGTCTTTATTTCTCACAATTACAAGTTTATATCTTAAAATTCTGACTTTATTTCTTGAAATTCCAAGTTTATAACACGCAATTCAAAAAAAATTCTCGCAATTCCTATTTATATCTTGAAATTCTGACTATATTTCTCGAAATTCTGAGTTTATAACTCACAATTTAGAAATGTTTCTAGCAATTCCAAGTTTATATCTCGCAATTCTGAGTTTAGTTCTCACAATTCTGAGTTTATATTTTGAAATTCTGACTTTATTTCTCAAAATTCCAAGTTTATAACACGCAATTCTGACTTTATCACAATTCCGAGTTTATATCCTAAAATTGACTTCATTTCTTGCAATTCTGAGATTATAACACGCAATTCAAACAATTTCATCACAATTCCAAGTTTATAACTCGCAATTCTGACTTTATTTCTCACAATTCTGAGTTTGTCTTGCAATTCTGACTTAATTTCTTGCCATTCCGAGTTCATATCTTAAAATTCTGACTTTATTTCTCAAAGTTCATACAGGTATATTAAAATTCTGACTTTATTTCTTGAAATTCCAAGTTTATAACACGCAATTCAAACAGTTTTCTTGCAATTCCGAGTTTATATCTTTCAATTCTGACTTTATTTCTTGAAATTCTGAGTTTATAACTCACAATTTAGACATTTTTCTAGCAATTCCAAGTTTATATCTTAAAAATTCTGACTTTATTTCTCAAAATTCCAAGTTTATAACACGCAATTCAAACTATTTTCTTGCAATTCCGAGTTTATATCTTGAAATTCTGACTATATTCTCAAAATTCCAAGTTCATACAGGTATCTTAAAATTCTGACTTCAAAAATTCGGAAATTCCAAGTTTATAACATGCAATTCAAACAATTTTCTCGCAATTCTGACTTTATTTCTCACAATTGTGAGATTAAAAACTCACAATTCGGAGAAAAAAATCTATATTTTGAGATAAAAAGTCGCAATCCCCTTTTTTTCCTTTTTTTTTTATCCTGTGGCAGAAACAAGCTTCCATATAAATGTCCTGTGGTCAACAACATGTTCAGCTTCTACTGAACCTGGAAACACTCATTTAAAACATTTCTGTCATCACAACTCTCTGGAGATTGATATGGTAATAGAGATTGCCATGGTAATGGATATGGCAGTGTTAATGTATTTGTTCTTGGTGGAACAGATGTGAGCATGTAAGACACGCTGCTGCTGCTGCTGCACATGTAACATACAGGAATTAACCCCCATAGCAGATCTAGACAGGTGGAGCTGGGGAAGGTGGAGGGTTTCTGAAAGCGCTCTGCAGACTGCGAACAGCAAATACCTCCGGTATTTGTTTGAATGTTGAGCCGCACCTCACTGGCCGCTGATACAACAACCAATCAGCTGCGCTATGTAGATAATGACACGATCGCTTCCAAATGAGTTCAACCAATCAGCCTGTGCCATCTAGAGTTTCATGCCAGAACTATGTCATTACCTGAATGCATTAAAAAAACCTAAGCAAATACATTTGATCTGAATGTACAGTTTGCTGTGCATGTAGTTTGAGAGTGTGTCATAATCCAGTGCCGCACAAACAGCATGATACTGCCGGGTGTGACCTGATGAAAATCACGTGTGTGTGTTTGTGTCGGAGCTCTAAATTTCATGTAGGGTCCATATGTAAGTGCAGTTTTCCTTCAGGTCCTAGAGATGTAAGTGTTGAGTGGCACATAAATGGGCGGAGACTCGAGACTCCCGTCATTGAATACAGACACGTCCTTTCCCATGATGCCGTGCTGGTGAGCAGCTGGCTGAAGGAGGAAGCTTTGAATGAAGATGTCCAGTATGAGTGTACAGCAGTGTCTGAAACAGGAAATGATGCTTCAAAAGTCGACCTTCGGCTCAACAGCAGAGGTAAAGCTGCCTTTAGTCTAACTTTAAAGTGTGGGTGGTCATTGAATGTGACGTATGAAGGGCCGTAACGTGGTGTATCACGTGTTTCCTCTCAGACGAGGCCGGTGTTCCTCACACAGATGTGGATCAGTGGAGAAACGCTCTGTCTGAACACAACACACTCCTGCAGGAGTGGAAGAAAGCGTGGGTGAGTGAAAAATCACGTTTTTGATGTTCAATGTTTGATTTTAGAGCACATTTCCTGAAAGAAAAGAAAAGATGGGAATTATCAGGTATGAAAGTTGTAATTTGTTCACATTTCTGAAGGATCATGTGACACTGAAGACTGGAGTAATGATGCTGACAATTCAGCTTTGGTCATATTTTACTGTGTATTCACATAGAAAACAGTTAAAACTGATCAAATATTTTACAATATTACTGGATTTACTGTATTTTTGATCAGTCTTGGTGAGCAGAAGAGACTTCAAAAACATTCCAAAATCTTACCGATCCCAAACTTTTGATTTCAGTCATGTTTTTGAACAGATTTTGTTCAAACCGTCACTGAGCAGGAAGTGTCTTCATCCAGTATTTACAAAGCTGAACCAAAAATATATGCATTATTTATTTATAATGCTTTTCCACATTTAAAATTGCTGCCTCATCCGGTTTAGGGCTGGTACTGAAGGTCAGGTAGATGTAGGAAATTTACAAGCAATGTGCAAATCATACTAGCAACATGCTAGCAATGTGCTAACCATGTTAACAACATGCTAATTCATGCTAATCATGTTAGCAAACATGCTAGCAACATGAAATATGTAAACAGCATGCTATCAATGTGTTAATCATATTAGCAATCATGTTAGCAAAAAACATGTTAGCACAAAAATGCTAATTCATGCTAGCAATGTGTTAACCATGTTAACAAAATGCTAAATCATGCTAATCATGTTAGCAAACATGCTAGTAACATGAAATTATGTAAACAGCATGCTATCAATGTGTTAATCATGTTAGCAAACATGTTAGCAAAATGCTAATTCATGCTAGCAATGTGTTGACCATGTTAACAAAATGCTAAATCATGCTAATCATGTTAGCAAACATGCTAGTAACATGAAATTATGTAAACAGCATGCTATCAATGTGTTAATCATGTTAGCAAACATGTTAGCAAAATGCTAATTCATGCTAGCAATGTGTTGACCATGTTAACAAAATGATAAATCATGCTAATCATGTTAACAAAACATGCTAGCAACATGAAATTAAAAACAGCATGCTATCAATGTGGTAATCATGTTAGCAAACATGTTAGCAAAAAATGCTAATTCATGCTAGCAATGTGCTAACCATGTTAACAACATGCTAATTCATGCTAATCATGTTAGCAAACATGCTAGCAACATGAAATTATGTAAACAGCATGCTATCAATGTGTTAATCATGTTAGCAAACATGTTAGCAAAAAATGCTAATTAATGCTAGCAAATTGCTAATCATGTTAACAAAATGCTAAATCATGCTAATCGTGTTATCAGACATGATAGCAACATTAAATTATGTAAACAACATGCTATCAATGTGTTAATCATGTTAACAAAATGCTAATTAATGCTAGCAATATGCTAATCATTTTAACAACACAGTAGTCATTTTAGCAATGTGTTAATCATGTTAGCAACATGCTAATCCTGCTAACAATGTGCTGATAACATGTTCATAACATGTTAACAATGTGCTAATTCATGTTATCAATGTGCTTATAATGTTAACAACATGCTAAAATGTTAAATAATGTCCGCAACATGCTAATAATGTGCTAATAATATTAGCAACATGTTAACAATTTGCTAAATCATGTTAACAACATGGGTATCATTTTACCAACATGTTACCAATGTGTAAATTTGTGCTAACAACATACTAGCATTTTGCTAATCATGTTAACATGTTAAATCAAGCCAGCAACATGTTAATCATATTAGCAATATGTTAACAACATGTTAAATCATGTTAACAACATACTAATCATGTTGTTAACATGTTAAATCATTATAGCAACATGTTAGCAATGTGCTAATAATTTTAGGTACAGGTTAAATAATGCTAGTAACATGCTAATCATATTAATAACATGATAGCAATGTGTTAATATTGTTAGCAATCATGCTAGTAAAATGCTAGCAACTTGGTAATCATGTTAGTAAAATGTTACCATGTGTTAATTTGTGCTAGAAAAAACATGCTAGCATTGTGCAAATCATGTTAACATGCTAAATCATGCTAGCAACTTGCTAAATCATGCTAGCAAAATATGCTAATCATTTTAGCAACACGGTAATCATGCTAGCAATGTGCTATTCATGGTAACAACATGCTAGCAATATGTTAGCCATGTAAGCTACATAGTATCAATGTACTACTCATGTTAACATGGCAATCAAGTTAGCAATATGTTATCTATGTGCAAAATCATGCTAGAAAAATGCAAGCAACTTAGTAATCATGTTATCAACATGTTACCAATGTGTTCGTTCGTGTTAGCAAAACATGCTAGCAATGTGCTAATCATGTTAGCAACAGCCTAAATCATGTTAGTAACATGTTAATCATATTAACAACATGATAATAATGTGTTAATATTGTTAGTAACATGCTAGCAAACTTGGTAATCATGTTAGCAAATTGTGCTAATTTGTGCTAGCAACATGCTAGCATTGTGCAAATCATGGTAAATCATGATAGCAACAAGTTATTCATGAAAAATAATGCTAACAGCATGCTAATTATGTTAAAAACACATTAAGTCATGTTATCTATCCACCTATCTGTTTACCGATAGACTTTATTTCAAATCATTCAAACTTTAAACTTCAAAACTACTTCAGACTTCCAAGATTTTAAAACTTATTCAAACTTTCAGGCTAGGCTTTCTCAAACCAACTTCAGGTTTTTTTATTTAGTTTATAATGCTTTTCCACATTTAAACCGCTGCCTCATCAGGTTTATAGTTGGTACTGCAGGTCAGTTAGACGGAGGAATAGTTCCAGTAAATGCTAAACAGGCCTAAATCAGTTATGTGCCTTTATTGAAAATACATGTATTCAATGTGTGAATTTGAGATTTGATTTCTGTAGGATGAAGATCTCAGCATCAGCATATGTTGGTGATGATGGTTGTGTATATCATTGTTATTCTTGTTGTCCTCTAGGAGAGCTGTGATGGACAGGGTGTTCTCTGAACCGGGTCATTATCGCTCATCATGGCATCATTTTCTGACTCCAGGGACGGACGCTTGGACGAGAGCACTTACACACACACACACACACACACATCACACTGCTGGTGTGTGTTGCTTCAGGCCCATGATGCAAACACACACTTACAGCGGCTCCGTGTTCCTGCTCCGTGGATCAGAGATCCCATCGGCGAATGTCCGGGATTCCAGGCCGTTTAAGACAGTTGTCGAGGACGTGCGCAGTGAGACAGCTGCAGACAGTGAGACGGGCCTCTGAGGCTGATGACAACTGCTTTCTATGACCGTTTGCACGCTTCTATTTGTAGCCCTTCCATCCTCGAGAGCAAATGACAACGGCTCGTGTTAGTGAAAGCAATGTTTGTGTTTATAACAGTCTGTTAAATTCCTGAACCTCCTGTTGTGTTATTGAAATAATCCAGTGTGTTTATCTAAACAGATATATTTTGACTGTATAGAATATTTTTTGTCCTTCACATTAGAGGTTGTAACCACAATAAATCATATTTCTAATAATTCTCAAGAGACTTTAACCATGTTTTTAAATGTATCTGGAGAATTTTGAGCTGTAGTTTTTATCAAGGTCAATACCGTCCTCATCTTTTATCCTTACCCAAAGGTCTCTCCATCAGTGTCGACTCCGGTTTGTACACTCTAAAAAATGCTGGGTTAAAAACAACCCAAGTTGGGTTGAAAATGGACAAACCCAGCGATTGTGATGTTTTAAACCAGCGGCTGGGTTAAATGTTTGCCCAACCTGCTGGGTAGTTTTATTTAACCCAACAATTGTTTACAAATTACTATATGTCTGGCTTAAAATGAACCCAAAATATGTTGGAAATTAACATTTATTAATATGTTTAATAAACAAACATTTATTAATACTTT